>JARFOD010022229.1:0-10934 GCA_031763545.1 Mopalia muscosa
ATTACGTTTGATTCAACTACAGTGCCAGACCACATCTACATTGGTCCTTACAGGATGAGGGTAGATACCTTCATCCCTAACCCAACAAGGTGCTTCCAGTGTCAGAAGTTCGGACACGGAAATAACCAATGTAGAGGTGGTGTGGTTTGCTTTCGCTGCTCTGAAGAAGACCAAGGGCTTCGAATGCATCAAGACAATAAAATGTTGTAACTGTCATGAGGCCCACTTGGCCTCCTCTAAAGACTATTTTTTTCATTGAAGAAAAGAGAATTCAAGTAATTAAAAGTAATAAGAACGTTAGCTATATTGAGGCACGGCGCCTTGCCTCTGTCTCGGATGTTCAAGGGCTACGCCAACGCCACGAAGAAAGTTTCTGTGTCTGTTGCTACACATACCTCTCTTACGTGGCCAACTGGGGATGAACACCCTTCTGCTGTTGACCCAAACACCAGTCAAATATTAATTAAATCCACTGCTTCAACGCAAACTGGTACAAAACAACCCCAACTAAAAAAACAGTCACAAACAAAAATTAAAAAACCCAATAAAACAGACACACAAACTAAAGAGCCATCTTGGTCCGGAGGTTCGCCCTTCTAAGGCCAAAGAGATGCTGTTCAAATATTTTAATTTGAACAGCCAATTAATGTCATAAATGAAGAGAAGGTTGGTACCCTCTCTCCAAAGCCATCAAAATGTAAATCTCTTGTGTCAGAGACGGTTACTCTCGGGAACCGCTTCGACGCCTTGGAAGCGATGGAGGTAGATATCGGGTATCCACCCTATATAGTGGTAAGCCAACCACCATCACTACTGCCTCATAAAAACCTCCTGATGACGGCTATCTGCAGCAGGTCGACCCCAAGCATATTCACCCACGGTTGAATCATCACAGAACACGCAGTGGTGGTAGTAGGCCAATGAGCAAAAATAAAAATTAGTTTTTTCTTAATGATTTCACATAGTTTTAAACATAAAGTTTACAACTTTTTGATCCAAAACTAAAACATTTTAATATATTGATATATTTTAGCATTCATTTTTCAGTTCAAATTGTTTTTCTTTGGATGATTAATGCAAGGGGACAACATTGCTGGCGAAGTTTTCTTCAGATTGGAATTATCTCTTTGGTGTATAAAATAGATATCAATTGGCCGTATGTTCACTCCACAGCGTAGCCGAAATACCGCTGAATGTGGCGTAAATCCAATCAATCAATCTTCATTGTTTCTTCTCGTTTCTTTTCTTTCAACGTTTTCCTGTGTTTGAGCATTCTTATTCTAGCCGTCTCATTGTGTTGATCCCTCATTTTATTCAATGATGCCGGATATAATTTTGACGGTAAAGCATCATTTCTCAAAAACTGACTATAGACATCTGGATCTTGTTTTAAACGTGGTTCCACTTCCCTGTCTTACTTTTCACTGGTGTTAAAAACATGGTTAACTTTAAAAAAAAGAAAATATTTTTAGTGTATTATTCCAACAATAATTGACACTAGCCCAACTTAGATGTGAAGCATGTCCATAATGTTAAAGATAATTTTCCTCCAGTAATTTTCCTCCAGTGTTAAGACAGCGCTGCTACTCTTCAACCAAACTGCCCTTAGCCAGAGGGCGGCTTAATCCATTAATCACAGCTAAAGAAAACATTCAGTTTCTTTTGAACAGGCTTTACTTGTCTTTTATTGTTTTGTTTGTTAACAGGGTGTTGTTGTTGTTGTTGTTAAACAATAACGCGCTGTTGACAACATTGGTAGAACAGTGCTTATAAAGCAAAAAATATTTTCTTACATTATTAAGTTTAACTAGAATGAAATTGTTTTATTGACAATGTGTTTTCGTGTTACAACCTTTTTGACTTTGTAATGCTATATGAGCGCTGTTTAATTTCACCGCTCAGACGTATATGTGGACGACACACGGTCTTGTTTCTTTTGCGTGCAAAACTAAGTTGTCACAAATTATCAGTCACTGTTCAACTTAAAACTTGAGAATAATATGGCTTGCACGTTTATCTGAACTCGATATAGATTAAATTATTTTATAATTTCATTCAGTACAGTTTACAATCGTTAATTTTAACCCCAAAACCTACTTGGATGTAACCAGGTGAAGGACATCGCGTTGTTGGAAACGAAGCCGAATGGCGTCTTGTCTTCCCGATTCTTTTGCAGACAACAGTAAGTCTTGCTGCTTTATGCGCAGAATAACGTAAAACGGCGTGTAATGTCGTGATATCATTGTAAAAGTGACGGGAAAGTATGTTCAGCTGATCAGTTTCAATTACGGACGCAACCGGAAAATAGACGCCAAAGAAAGTTGAAAAAAGAATAAGATTTTCGGACAAATTTCTTGCGACTTGAAACTAATCATTTGTTCCATAACTCTACTCTTCTAAATGCTCGTTTTTGTTTCCGGTAGTATTGGTGATAAACGGCTCTACTAAAGCGGCCCCGTACACGTGTAAAATGATTAACAATAATATTGACAATGTTATTGATTATAAGTGCGTGATATTGAAGCCTCAACTTTCATTGTACAATATTCTGACGAAATTAAATCGCGGTAGATATTTATTGAAGGGTGCACAATACTATTGAGTCGTTGGTAGCAAGCACTCCGTCAGAAGATTTCATGTAAAACTGGTCGCCGGGTAGTGAACATGTCGTCGCAAGAGAAAAAAGAGAAAATAATTTTTATTTTTGAATGCATCGAACTTCACCCGGAACCATACCACCGTTCCATTACTGATATTGGTTGACGCATAACTGATTTTTGCTTCCGTATGAAAGTCGTTGTGAAAGAATGAACATCCATAAAACACACCCACAATTCCTGGTGTGTTCAGACCAATTCGTTTATTCCGAAAAAATTTGTATAATTTTATGGCTCGTTTGTATGATGTACCATTTCTTGACACATTTCATTTTTTTTACCCTTTTTTGTCAAGTTATAAATATTGCACAATATAAATGTGCCATTGGCGTCCAACATAAATTTCATCAATTATATTTTACCAATACTAAATGGACACTAATAGTTACTTCGTAACCGCAAATGTGGAGTACTTGTTAATAAAAGTATTATTTTTAATTTGATAAAAACAGCTTGCATGGAACACTTAATACGATTCCTTACTTTGACACAACTCATTTTTTTACCAGCATTATACATGGTTGCCTTCAGGTGTGCGTCTTCCAAACACGTTATTCCATGTAACAAAAACGTGTCTTTCAACATAACAAAATTTTGTTGGACACTTATGTTTAAAAAAAAATTTGATTTTTTGTTTTCAGGTAAGTGTTATGAAAATGGGGACATTAAAAATAGCCTATCATTAATTACAGTATTTAGTTGAAGATTTCTGACTACTGCCATTTTTACAATTTAGTGTGGAACCAGCCATATTCAAAAGGGCGCCCATTTTCATTTTTCATCAGTTTGATCTCTACATTATCTACACATACTTATTTCCTAGCGGTGAAAATATGTCGTTAGAGGATGTATGTGTGCTTATGTATTTGACAATCATGTCCATGTTCTCTTTTCTGTTTCAATCAGATTCTTCAGAGAGCAAGAAGAGCAGTCGTGGACAAGGAGAGCAGTCTTGCATGCACAGAAGGTGACGACATTCTCAAAGAGTCTGACTAAATAATGGACTTTGAAAAAAATAGACATACTGGAACATAGTGTTGCAGTCTTTGGAAAAGGCAACAGCTTCAAAGCGAGTTGATAACTGTAAAGGCTGAAAGAATCAGTTGGTTTGTTTCGTCAATCTGCTACAAACAAAACCATTCTAAATGTGGAGAAACTTAACCAAAGCAGTTAGTTGTACTGTTGCACCTGCAATCCAACAATTTTCATTGGAGAACTAGGTTTTGGTTTCCATGGTTACAGAGACAGTTGGACACTTGCACCTTTAAGACTTACACAAGGCCAATAGAATTGTGAAGGATGGTCAGACGTTTTACTCCCCCATGTACACTAGAACGAAAAGAAGACAGTGTAATGTAGTTTTGCTCAAACTTATCAGCTGCATGGATACAGTATTGTATGTATGACAAGAAAGCATACCATGTTTTTGCTGGGGTTACCATGTTAAGGCCAACTTCTTCATTCCTCGACGGTATAGGCGGCAGGAATTTAATCGATGTCAGGTAACACAAGGCTTGCACGATTATTATTCTGGTAGATGATATTCAGAAGAACCATTTTTATATCCTCTGTTCATACTCACCCCCAAGTGTATACATTTGTATACAAGGCTTGCACGATTAGAGATAAATTACATATACTTTAATCAACCAGGAGACACGGGAGGAACTTAATATTGCAATAGTGATGATTATTTCATCTATTATTATATATAAACTGTCAGCAGTCCCCTTAGATAGTTTTACTTCATTTTTATGAAATCGTCTTGTTTATGGAACATTCATTAAATATTCCTTACATTAAAACAGGACTAATTCCTGAACATTTAATGAATTAGCCTTCTTCATGAAACAGTCATTAGTAAGAAATAGTAATTATTTCTTGAACCTATTGCAGATGAACAGTCAACATTATATGAACATTTGATGAATATTAGTTACATCATGATAATCCTTTACAAGTTCATTTACATCTGATCATATTCATTAAAGTTCACGAAAAGTTCCCTTGATCATTACTTAAACGTTAGTTCATGAACCAGGAAAAAATACAACATGAACACAAAGTGAGTACTTCATGAAATTTAATGAACAATGCATCGAAGTTCATCAGTCCATGAACTTTAATTCGGTGGGGTGGCTCTGTAACAGTTTATAAAGACGACGGTCAAATTCAATGAAGACAGAGGTTTAAGTTCACAATTGGACGAAAACCGTTCAAACTTCATTACTATACTGGTATCTGATTGATCGATCTGATTGCACTTTATATATTTCTTACTTTTTCCGTTCAATATCTAACTTTAGACTTTCTCTTAAGTTCAATGCTGACCGTACGATTCTTGTCAAACGTACTCAACAGTAATAGAGGAAGAAGACAGAGGTCAAGTTCGTAACTCAGAGGAAACCATGCTAAATTAATTACTACACATCAATCTGATTGGTTGAATTGTTAACAATATATTGTTTCAATGTTCTCTGATTTTTTTCTATTTTCCTCATATGCTATAACATTTAGCTATTTCTAAGACGATGATTGATGATGATTGATTGGTGTCTAAGGCCACATTCAGCGGTATTTCAGCTACGCTGTGGCGTGAAGAAATATTGAAATATTCGGCTTAGTGTCAGATAGCATGCATCCAACCCGTATTGCGTTGGTTTAAGATGTTATATCTAAATATATTTTAAAGTAGCGAGAGCAATTAGTATTGGCGAGAAGTCCCTAATTTTAGTGTTGTGAAACCAGTTCAGTGTGAAACACGTTTCAGTTCAGATACAATTTCGATTGCTGCTTTGAGACTGGAGTATTCCTGGAGGGTTGAAAGATTGTTATCCCCTGGCGAGATAACCTAGCAGAACCTACCAGTCACGCAATAGTGTCTCAAATATTGTAGCCTTTTTCACCATGTGTGAGATAAAACGAAAGAAAATTTACTGGATTTATAACTTATCATCAACGTTGAGATAGCTTAACTCTCAGCTTGTACAAGATACTGACTTTTTTCAAACAAAATCGACATTCCCTATATAAAAATTTATGCTAATTTAGCACAATTTTGCTTTCATGTCAGACGTGTCCTTTCAAAAACAATTATACCGCCATGCATTTGATTATGTTGTCTATAATATTGCGTCCCCAACAGCTTTTCTGTTAAAAATAATAAATTATAAATAAGCGTTAAGACAGACTCGTTTCGTCTTGATTATCGAAGCGTGAAGATATCTCTGATTCGTGTCACACAAAGCAACCAAACTTGATTTAAATCTGTATAAAGTCTTTCACCAGTAAGTTGTGTGTCACTCCCAAGTTCTTGGATTCGTGTCACAAAGAGAGCGACCAGCGAAAGGTAAACCAGAGGACGTTTAACGCAGTTCTCTAGATTCTTCGCCATTTAAAAAAAAAATTGCTAAACGTGCCAATGGATAAACTTGTTTGGCTTCATCTAAAAGCGACAGTATCACGAAAGGTGTTATGATGGATTGCTTTCTTTCAAGCATGAAGTTACCTTTCTTGAAAGCATATCAAAACACCAATTTTGTTATCAATTAATCTGGCAAAAACTTTTGGATTGGATTATTCCTTTACCACGACAATGAAAACCTCAACGAGTCCCAAGTCCTTCTGTTTCTGTATTTTAATTATTTAAATGCAGGTTAAATACAATGATACCTTTCTCTTCTCAAATTTGTTATAACATCTCGCCTTATAGCAAACAAACGCAAGATAGGTTACGGTATTTACCATTGCATTTCAAACAACGTCAGCCTGTCCTAAACGTGCCATAGAGAATTTAAAAAACAGCTATGAAGTCTTAATCGGGAAGTAGTGTTTTCTATACACTTACAGTAAAATAATGACATTAGAAATGCGACCTGCTTGCAAAATGTATGCTCTCCCCTAACCACCCAGCGCTACATATAAAAACAGTGTATTTTTTTATTTTTTGGAATAAAAATATTGTTTTAACTGGTATAGCTGTAGTATGTTTCTTTCTTTTGGTACAACACCTTATTTGTTTGAACAGATTCTAGTTCAGAAAGTTTTAGTTGCTGAACAACGTCCGGGAATCGAGTGCCGTAGACCGCTCAGAAATGATGTCCTACAATAACAAAAATATTGTTGATGTTCATTTCTTAAAACACATTAAAAAATCATTTATGGTATAAATAAACGTTTTTCCCTTCAACGGTAGGGTTAGATAAAAAAAAATTCGCAAATACCCCCAACATATACCACGTGTGTTTCTGTACATGATGTATTCGTCGAGAGATACACAGGTGTGACGGTGCTTTGTCCGACGAATAACCGACAATCTACACCTTTATATGCTTTTTTTACAGGTAAGATCGTACCACAAGGCATGAGTGCTGCCCTAGTCAAAAAGCCATATAAACCGGATTCTGTCTCAATCCATGTCTGCGAATTTATGTTCCCCAGATGATCGATAATACTTAAATCCCTAAGCCAGTTTAAAGTTAGTACAGTAAATTGCGTTAAGAACTGTACTCATTGAGTGATTGTCGTGTGCCAGAAGGTTTGATATTCACAAAGCCGACTTTCTTCAAATTATGACACTTCTGTGACGCTAAGAGCTTTAAAGCCTACTCCAAACACGATTGAGGGCGTTTTGGTAAGACAGTCTAGCTGGCTGATATTGTAAGTTTTTGACAGATCTTGGACCACGTCGAGTGCTTTAAGACAAGAGAGAGGAGAAACATTTGTGTATTTTACAAATGTTTTATTTTAAAGCGACTGGTTTCAGGAGGATAGTATTTAACATTCATTGAGTTAATTCCAAATAAATCTCCTCCAGGCATTGATGACCCTAGCTAGGTTGTAATGGAGTTATGCTCAGTAAAACTGTACATTGAAGAAATATGTTGACGTAGAACGGGCAAATTAATTTGGATGCGGGTCTTCAGTTTGTAAGAACATTCAAGAAAAACATCTCAACGTGGATTTTCTGCAGCTGGTTGATATATAATAACAGTTGAAATAGCGCTGGATGTGGTGTAAAACAATCAGAAGTCAATAAGTCTACTGCCTGATATGAGTTTAGACTATATCTATGCTTCAAATGAAATCCGCATTGATGAAACCGAAATACGCAGCATTGTAGTCAACCTGATGATGACTCTCCCGTCTGGGTTGGTGCACTAAGCATTATGAAAAAACGATACAAATTGGAATCAATGCTGCTGTATATGAGAGTGACTGTAAAACAGATACGCCATGACAAGTGAATATGAATTAACTACCTACGTAGCAATCTTATTCTAAACATGTTTTAATAATCCACATAAAACTTACGCATTCTTTGAGAACAACACATGGCGGAATCTGCATCGTTTTCTAGTAGCTAGCTACCGCTTGCCAGATACAGGCCACTCCACGACGAGAACTGACATTTAAATGACCGCAATACTTGTAAAAAAAAATTGACAAATGTTGGGATGGATATGTCTTCGTTTCAAGGAGTGAATCAATTAGATTTCTGCTGATGAAGTTGGACAACTGACCTAAACAAGAATAATGGGGATTTCTAGAGAGCTGACGTGCTGAACAGACATTCCCCTGTCCTTCTAGACGGTAACATTAGCAACATAGACGATATATACCAAATTATGGACAACTGTTTTGGCTCTGTGAAGGCCAAAGAGACCCATCCATAAAGGAAATTAAAAATACCAAGAAAAGAGACGGAACACACTCTGTGCTTGTTGTGTTGTTAGGAGGCTCGGGATTTTAAACCTTTTTCAGAATTCTTTACCCCTAAGGATTTGAGCCTCAATAGAGTTGGTGGTTAGCAGGTTGCGATTTAAGGCAGTCGCTAATTTCTAACGTCTAGCTGATAAGGACTTCACAACTTGTTTTCAATAATATATCAATCATCAACATTTATTTACAAGGCTTTCGATTTCCCGATTTGATTGTGTTATCTTTTATGCTGCATTCTACAGTTGTGTTAGTGTCCATCATTTTGAAGTCACAGTCGTCATATAATGAAACACAAAGTAATCAGTTTCATACAAACATTCGTTGAATATATTTCAAATGAACCTAATTTATACCTATTGTGTCAGTTTGAGTTGATGTTAAGATTTCATAATTAGTCAAGTATTGTGACTGACACTGTTTCAAATAATAGGTCCAATCTAATAATAGACGACACCTCTTCTGGTGGACTGGTGAACTTACTAGGGAGACAATATCAGAATTGAGCCGATCACCATTGTCATCCTTTATGCCCTAATATCCAGTGGTCGTGGATTATTAAAAACGTTACAATGAAAACCCCCATTTAGATCAAGTTTAAATTACTATATTGTGTGTGTAAACTACTGAGACTCCACCTTATAAAAAAAAAATACCACAAAGAAAACGTAGTTAACAAATGTCAATAAAGATCAAATCAATCTAGGTCCTGGCAAATACATCATAAAATTATACGCATGAGTCTGTGCCTTCCTATGAAACCGATGCTTCTAGTTAAAAATTGAAAAAGAGTTCACCATAATTGAAGAGTGAAACAGGAGACCAAACCGGTTAATGGCACTTACGGACTGCCACATATTACGGTCTACGTCATTTGATCTCCTATAACATGGGCGACGGAAACAATACCTTCTACATTTTTGGATATGGAGTTTTATGAGTAAAATGTCATAATTTCACAATTAAGTTTGTAGATCTACTACAACCTTATCAAATGCTTTGATATCTTCGTATTCTAATAATCACAAGCGCTGTTCTAAAAAGCCACTTCTAACGAAAATATTTTAGGATTGTATTAAGCGTTTTATTGCCGCAAACTCTTCCTTATTCATCTTATCCCATTCAATATATTGTTCATCTTGAAACCCGGATAATTGTTAAATTTCAACAGAATTATACTGTCCCAAAAATGTTCTTCGTTCAAAATTCCAATTATATAGTCATTCTCGCGCATTATGATCGCCTGCTAAAAATGTTCAAGGTAACAGGAGCACATACTGAAAGATTAATTTTTTCCTTATTTTACACATAAAATATATGTATGTGAGTACATGGCGGTCGGAAGTTAGCAGCGGATTCGTTATTCGTGATTGGTTATTCGAATCACGAATAACGACAAAAAAAACGGATTCGTTATTTGAATCACGAATAACGACAAAAAAACGGGATTCGTTATTCGAATCACGAATAACGACAAAAAAACGGGATTCGTTATTCAAATAACGACAAAAAAACGGGATTCGTTATTTGAATCACGAATCACGAATAACGACAAAAAACGGGATTCGTTATTCGACTCACGAATAACGACAAAAATACGGGATTTGTTATTCGAATAACGACAATAAAACGGGATTCGTTATTCAACTCAAAAAGGTTGATGGAGATTTGCAAATATCTCTGACCGGGAAGAGTGTCTTCCCACCCCTTGTAGTATATAGAACAACAGCCACTAACCGACAAAAATGGATTCGTCGTTACTGTCACAAAAAGTGATGGTGCGTCTTAAATATCGTTTAGTTTCTTTTCATTATTAGGGGTTAACGTTGTAAGTAACGGTATTATTTACTTAGCGTCACGACAGATTGTCCACTTCACTCTTTTCCTTGCAGAAATACGGTGAGGAAAAATCATCAAAACAAAGCCCGGATTGCGAATAACGACAAAAGAACGGGATTCGTTATTCGAATAACGACAATAAAACGGGATTCGTTATTCGAATCCCGAATAACGACCAAAAAACGGGATTCGTTATTCGAATCACAAATAACGACAAAAGAACAGGATTCGTCATTCGAATCACGAATAACGACAATAAAACGGGATTCGTTATTCAACTCATGAAAGCTTTCTCTGCCGGGAGAGTGTCTTCCCATCCCTCATGGTATAGAGAACAACACCCACCCCCGTCAACCTCCCCCTCCCCACGACCTCATGAATATTGATGGCGTATCTCATATATCTTTTCGCTGCTTTCCTTTTTTAGGGGGTTAACGTTGTAATTAAGGGTGTTATCTCACATCAAGATTAATTTCCCACTGCACACTGTGCGTTGTTCAAATACGGGGGACAATCGGGAGAAACCTCGTAAAAACACCCCTCGGATTGTCGGAGAGTCACATAATGTTTCTCGCTCATGTGCCAAAGGGCAAAAAAATCGATAAGAACCCGTGAACTGTTCCACACATCGAAGTAAGTTTAGTAGGCCCACACGCTTACCAACAAAGCACGCAACCATCTAAAATATATTCCCCAAAATTAAGGCCTTCCCGCCATGCA
>JARFOD010022240.1:0-10933 GCA_031763545.1 Mopalia muscosa
AGGGCAACAGAAAGCAGCCTCTTTTCTCGCCTCTTACGATCGACCGAGGAAGCCGAGGGAGTATTCTGCCCACCCGCTCCCTTACGGGGCTATTTATTTAAGTATTGGAAAATATGTACCATATCTATATTAGTAAGTCTTCAAATGAAATGTATCATCCCTGAAAAGAAAAAGGTGATAGACTGATTGGTGTTTTATGTCACACTTAAGGGTATTTCGCTTATTTGGCATTTGTGTATTCCGATAAGAGAACGGAAATGGCAAATCTATGTGCACCTGTCATTGTGTAATTAATTAATATTACAGTCTGGATTCACAACATCCTGTGGCAATTAAACTTCACAGGGTCCTTCTCTCAGTACTCTAGCCTTCTATTTATAAATACATTGAAAGGATCAGTATTGACGAGTTGAGTTTTAAGATCGTGTAAAGAAACTACATTCACAACTCTAGGTTCCATACATCTGACTCCGCCCCTTTGATCCTCACAGTATTAACAGGAAATATGTGATAAACAAGTGCCCTCAGCTTCTTCAGGTTTATGGAACCGCCCGGTCTGTCTGCCTCTTGTTGACTGGGCCCACCGGATGGGATTGGTTGTATTTACAGTTATATATTTCAACAAGTTACAATGTCAATGAAGACTGTTTGGATAAAGCTGAGGGTAGAGTTAATGTATGAAGCTCTGCTTTTCATCATGGACAAATAGATCAAAGACATGTACTTATTTAAACAGTACTCACTTTTTTCCTCGCTCTTTTTTGAAGATTCCGCCATACTTCTGCCTTCGTCCAATAATGAAAAATATCTCGGGCATGAAACTGGCAAACACTCCCTAAAGAAGGGATAAGATTCAATCCGTATTTAAAAAATCAAAGGAGCAAAGCTTGATTTTAGTTTCAACAGTATTATTAAAATAAATGTAAATTAATTTGTCCCCAAAAATTAATGACATTTCTTATAGATTTCAATTCAACATATGAAGGAAACCAACCATTGAAGTCACTGGCATTAAACAAAGGTAAGGAGCACCAAGGGCCTAGCAGTTGGAAAGAGTATTACTCATAATACCAGATTAAATCATCAATAGCGGATAAGTGAAAGACATTCAACAGGACGTGATATCGTCTAAGTTTAATAGCTCATTGAGCTACAACCCCAGGGCAGCACCCTTACAATAACCTTGTTCAGATCTATGGAGTTGTGGTTACATCGTGAACAGTAATAAAAAACACTTCTTTTTCAAAGCCATGAGGTGTTTATGACATGAGAGTGAAAAACATTCATACTCTCCAGATGGGAACGAACATTAAGTCACAATCCTCCAAATCCTAAAGATTTTATGCATGTGACAGGGGTAGTCTCACGTTTTATTAATAGTAAACTATTGCTACATGTATTTCGAATTTTTAGACAATCCCATTTTATCGTGAGAATATATAACCAGGAGTCCATTAATTTGTTCAGTTTATAAACTTCGCAAAGCTAATCATTTATAAAAAACAAACCACTCACCAAGCCAAATATGATAAAAAACACCACACATATTCGCCCAAGGACAGTGTCGGCATTGATGTCCCCGTAACCCACAGTTGACATGGTAACCACTAGGAAGTAGACACATTCCCAATATGATAGTGTTTGACTGTTACAAAAATTGTATGGCGGGACCGGGTCCCCAGAATTCTCTACCTGTAAAGATAAACACACAACTCAAGTTAGGTTGTCTTTCACTGAGTTTTACATCTTTCAGTGTCATTCATACATTGTTTTGTTTGTTTGTTTGTTTGGTGTTTAACATCGTACTCAAGGGTATTTCACTTATATGACGACGGACACAAATACAGAACATCACAAACAAATCTGCTTCCCGTTACCCTTTAGCTCTGCGAACACCAGGGCAACAGAAAGCAGCCTCTTTTCTCGCCTCTTATGATCGACCGAGGAAGCCGAGAGAGTATTCTGGAGGGTCATGGCCCACCCGCTCCCTCACGGGGCAGGTTACTTTGAAGGTTTGTCTTTCCAAAACAACTACATGTATCAAACTTTGAAGCCAGTTTTCTCAAAAACTGTATCTGGTACAAAGGCTGTCTTTGTCATACTAAAATAGTTATTACTAGATCAGTTTTAGAGATATTATGGGCCATTTTCTGAAAAATGTACAAATAACGGTAAAGGCGAACACAAAAAAAAAGCTTTTAAAATTTTTTTTAGAGTCCTCTGCCTCCAGCTCAAATCAATAATGGCTTCTTATATCCTGGGCCCTGGCACATTCGAATATGACAGCAGTGCCCTCTGATTAATCAAGTGCAATGAATGATAACAATAGAGACAAATCTCAAAAAGAAACATTTTTTTCTGTTTTTAAATGTACCAATGCATAAGAATCAGTAAAAAGTACATTGCATTTAACTTTTTCAATGTATTAAAAACATATTTGATGTTCAGTCTTTTAGGAATTTAAAATTATTTACATTTTGGCTTCATTTTCAGGTGAAAACAAAATTGTTTTAATCTTTAGGTTTTTTTTATTTTCAAAGCTTTATGACAGCTTATGACAACTTATAATTTTTAAAAAGAACTATATCATAAAAACAACCATGATTTTTTGCAAAGATAAACTTTAAAAGTACTAAAAAAAGATTAAACAGGATAAAGTGTCTTATTTGTACATTTTTCTGAAAATGGCCCATATACATGTATTATATAGGTGATCCAAATCTCTTTTCAAGTATATCAATTATTCAAATGTCATTTTGTGTGACTTTAATAGTCGGTATTATACACATATATGGTTCAAATGGCCTTTAAACTGCCAGTATATCAATCAGTGTGTGGCAAATAAATTGTGACTTGACCATGGCTGCATAGGTTGGTTTAACAAGGCTATGGAGAGTCCAGTGGCAGGACCATTGATCTAATCAGACTAGATTAGCCACACCTATTTAACACCAATCAGTTGTGGACAATAAGATTCTCCTGGCAACAGATTGACACTTATTCCAGGCACTTAACGCTCCATGAAGGGCTGCTCATAGGGAATCAAAATGGCAACGGGTCATTTTAGGTGTGAGTCAACCAACAAGGGCTTACATGTAGAATCAATCTTGACATCTTGACAATCAATTGATATGTCATTTGTGAGTTGTACATGAACATTATATACATTTTTTATGTACAATACAAGTGGCATGATAATATAAATGTATTTACCCACTACATTGGGTTTAACAAAATGTAGTCTTATTTCAGACCAGTCCACCGGCCATTTGAGACAAGCAGATTCCAAAAACTGGTTAAAATGGAAGGGAAAATTTCTAGATTTGAACATGGGCAAAGTGGGGAAATGTAAAATTTGGAGGGGATACATAAATTTTTTTAAAAAATGGATAAATGACACGCAGATTTCGAATCATAGCTAGTGTATTAAAGACACTAATTGGTCATGATACATAATTCTGTTGTTCACCATGAGCATAATGCTGTTGTTCCACATGAGGCTAATTCAGTTGTTCCCCATGAGCATAATTCTGTTGTCCACCATGAGCATAATTCTGTTGTTCCACATGAGCATAATTCTGTTGTTCCACATGAGCATAATTCTGTTGTTCCCCATGAGCCTAATTCTGTTGTTCCACATAAGCCGAATTCTGTTGTTCCCCATGAGCCTAATTCTGTTGTTCCACATGAGCATAATTCTGTTGTTCCCCATGAGTCTAATTCTGTTGTTCCCAATGAGCATAGTTCTGTTGTTCCCCATGAGCATATTTCTGTTGTTCCCCATGAGCATAGTTCTGTTGTTCCCCATGCAAATTTCCATGTAATTCTGATATCACATTTGAAATACATCAAGCTGTGTATATACATGTAACAACTACATATGTGACAAGTTCATACTGCATTCGACAATAACATTGTAAACTGCAAAGATAAACAAGTGTGTCTTTATTAATGTGAAATATACCGAAAGATGTACAGACACTTACAGGTGTGATTCAATTTAACTTACATTTATTTAAAGCTTACAGTTATAGTCAATGTTATCAAATGCTCAACATTCATTGTTTGTTTCTTCATGGAGGTATAGCAGAAGGAGTAACAACTCGCTGGTCAGGACAGGTGACTGCTAGACTATCTCGTTGTTCTACTGAAAGCTGAATAGATTAAACTGCCAGCTCTTTGCTTTGATGTTCAATGATCAGTTCCATCAGGAAAGAAGCTTGAGATGTATATTCTCAGTTTTGTCAGCAAAGTCCTTTGGACACACTGATTGTTTGTTTGTTTGATTGGTATTTAACATCATACTCAAGGGTATTTCACTTATATGACGACGGTTTGGACACACTGAAGTTTCAACTTACATGTACTTTCAAGAAACTTTTACATGCAGGAGATAGGAAAACATTAAAACTTGGACACACAGGCAGTTAATTAAAAAGTGAAACAAAATCACCATTCTGGACACCGTACTGTATAACTTTTGATGTCTGAAGACCACTGTTTATGGTTGTTATCAAGTTTTTGTCGAAATGATTAAATTCTCAGCAGCCAAAAGCATTCAGATCATATACATGTACCAAGTAACTTGTGAGTTACCACAGCTGGAACCTCCAGTAGACCAAAATGTTATCAAGGCAATTATACTGTACCCATTAACAGGTTAAATTGTATAAAGAAACAATTGTGCAATGCCGTAGTTTATAGAGTACAGTACATGCAGGGTTCCAAATTCACACTCCTGGATAGTTTGAGACCAGGCAAAATAATTGCAGACCAGCTACATGTATAAAGACCTACAACAGGTTGCCATCCAGCTTTCAGGAATTTCACACTTTTGATACAGATTTCATCATTACTGACAAGTACAAAGCACTGTGGGTGAGTAATTAACTGTCACAAACGACTGGTCAGTTTGACCAATGGAAGATTAAGTGAAAATCTACTTCCACATGGATCTCACTACTGTCACTAGCATTGATTGCCCTTTAGCAGTTATAAGCCTTACAAATAGCCAATGCTTGTTTTTTTTCTTCTTTTTTTTCCTTGTCAACTTGCTCATGCAGAATTTGAAGAGTTACATGAAAGGAATGCCTGGCTTACATGTATGTCAGAAAGCCTTAAATTGGTCAATTTGGCATGACCGAGGGTTGAGCTTAACATATCCCCAACTCAGTCTGACAGTATATACAGTACTTTGTGATGTAAGGACAAAATAGTAACAGATTGAACAGATTGAGTTTACTAGGAAACGTACAGAAGATGTATGTGGTAAAACGACAATACATGCTACATATATCTCATTACCAATGGTTTGTATCAACAAGAACAAAAATGGACTACCCATATAACATAAAATTATCTTGAAATGGATCACAAAATTTTCAATTTCTTTGCACTTAAAGATATAGGTCATACCATTGCAATACCTTTACAGGGTACTGCTGCGGGTGGTTGCAAAGAGCTAAAGGGGAACAGGATTTTGTTTGTTTGTTTGATTTGGGTTTAACGTCATACTATTTCACTTATATGACCACAGATTGTCCACTTTATACAGCCTTATTACGGTGGAAAACTGGGAGGAAACCTCATAAAAATCACCCTGCGATTGCCGGAGCCGCAACATGCGACTAGCTCATATACCTGATGGTCAACAGCCGAACTGGATCTGGTGAACTGTACATCGAAGCAGGTTCAGTGTAGTAGCGCACTCACACATTTGGCTGGCCCTTTACCATACATGATATACCTTTGAGTACGACATCAAATTCCAAACAATCAATCAAACAAACAAATACAGAGTACTGCTGAATCCCTCTAGTATACATGTAGCTTACTTTCTGTCATCATCTAATGCTGTATATACACGGTAGTTTTCATAAAAAACAAGTTTAAACTTTTTATCTTCGCAATTTATGACCATTTCGACACGAAAAAGTATTGAAAAATTTTCTACTTTGTCTAAAAATGCTAGGCTTTAGACCACAGGATAGGTTAAGTGTTAGATGTACCTGGCTCAGTGAGAGATTTAATCAATTGTGCCACACATTGATCTTTGTCAGCTGTGTCAGACGATAGCTTCAGTCTCTTCACTGCTTCATTCAGCTCTTCTGGAAAGAAACAACAAGTATTCATGAGCAAGATCAGAGTATATATTTAATCCAAGGTTTAAACAAGAAGGTTTAATTAAACCTGTGGCCCAAGACTGAAGAGGGGATGGTTTGTTTGGTTGGGGTTTAACGTCATTCTCAAGGGTATTATACATCTATAACAATGGATTGCCAACTTCACACTTCTTCTTGTCTAATTACGGCGGAAAACGGAAAGAAAACCTCTTAAAAACTGCCCCATGCAATTGCCCGAAGCAACATCCTGTGACTCTCTCATATACCTGGTGCTCAACAGAGGGACTCTACAAATTTTAAACTATGGCCGCTGGCCCCGACTGAAGAGGGGAGGGCAACGTGTGTCCGAGTACATGTACATGTAGAAGCAAACATTGTCTAAGGTTGAGAATCTAGACTTCTCCGCCAAGGCAGCCACATAAAATAAAACATTTAATATATAAAATTATAACTGATCATCAAGAGTTTGACATTTTAGGAAAATAATTGGATTATTTTGTAAAATAAAAGGATTGTTTTTTTATAAAATCAAATGGCGTTTGATAATTTATTTTTATTTAACATGGCTTTCTCAGTCAATATTGATGTTACTTCAAACAGATAAATGCTCAAAGTTAAAAACAAAATTCAGCATGTTGAATAGTTGAAGATAAAATTCATTTGCTTGACATATGCACAGACTGAACTGAAACTCAAGAAAACAGAAAAGAAATGTATTTGTCATTTTGGACACGACATTCATCAGAAATTTAAAGTCCAAAATTGTACATAAATGCATCTGAGATAGATTATAGAATGTTTGTCTCTCTTTATAATAATTTACAAACAAATGACATCTGTGTGTGAATTTAAATGTACCAGTGCCATGGTGGTTTACATTTGAAACAACAATTATAATGTAATGAGAAGTGTTTTCATAATGTTGGAAAGTTAATCTTCCTCCAGTGCTTAGTAAATACAGCATTGCTACTCTTCAAACAAACTATCCTTTAATAGCCGGTGGGATAGGGAACTTGAACATGTAAACAGCACATTGAAAGGATTGATTGATTTATTGATTGGATTGTGATGACGTGCTTAACAGTATTTCAGTATTTTCGTGATGTATTCCAACAACAATTGACACAAGCATATATTAAAGATGTGAAGCGTTTCCATAATATTGGAAAGTTAATCTCCCTCCAGTGCTAAGTAAAGACAGCATTGCTACACGTACTCTTCAAACAAACAACCCTTTTATAGCCCAAGGGTCATTGAACTTGAACCTGTAAACAGCACATCAAAAGGATTGATTGATTGATTGAATTTTTACGCCGTGCTTAAGGGTATTTCACTGATATGACACAAGCATATATTAAAGATGTGAAGCGTTTCCATAATGTTGGACAGTTAATCTTCCTCCAGTGCTAAGTAAAGACAGTAGTGTAACTCTTGTAACAAACAGCCCTTAGCCAGAGGGCCATGGAAAGGAGGATTCATTGTCTACCCACTCGGCTCCAGTTTAGGAGTTAATCCTGAATACATGAAAACGTGGGGGTAGTTGGAGAAGCATACAGAGCAAAACTATTGGTTTTTCTTGGCTTTACATAGGAGCCTTTAATGTACTTATAAATCATTTGTAATTCTCTTCTAATTTAAATGCAGGAGACAGAACTTGTCTCTTCCAAAAAAGACGTCCATTCAATCTTCTTGTTAAGTTATAGATGGACATTGCTATCCAAACTGACAGACGTGAATAAAACATGAAGCTTACAAAACACTAGCTAGATCACAACATGCAATAGTCGGGACTCGGTACTTAAATGACGAAACAAACAGTTGCCATGGCGATCCAGAAAGTAGCTGACTCTGTTACACCCCCCTTGGGCGCAAAGACAATGGTCCCCTGAGTGGGTTGATAGATGTGCATGTAAGAGACATAGAACTACTGTGGAATACAACACTTTCCGATTTATTGATGAACTCTATTAAATAACACTGTTGTCTGGGAACATTGCCAGGGCTTACGTAAGCTACACTTCATAAGCTTACTTGGACATTGTAAATCCTCTGGAGTGTATTATCCACAGTCAGAATCTATTCTCAAATCTCAACAGTTCATTTATTCATATTTTACACAATGGCAGCCAGTTTCTGTATTTATTTTGACACTTTTATTATTTTTGGTGATTGATTGAATGGGATGTGTGTATTAATGTAAACAACAAATGATAGGGTGTCCGACCACCTGGGTAAGGATAACTCTATACACAAACCTGCATACCATGGAAAAAAGTTATGTGAAAAAAAGATGGTTTCCCCCATTTTCTGGCTATTACAAGTTCTTCTGTTAAAATGCTTTAGCAGCTTTTTCTGTTCTTTGTGTTTATTTTCTTATTCAATAAATAAAGTCAGACAAACCTGTGTTGCTTATAGATGTATATTGTCTCTCCTGTTATTTTTGTCTTCAGAGGCATTTCTACATATACTTTTTGTGTTATATATTGTACTTCACAACGCTGGTATATTTGCATACTCAGCATATACTCAAAATTTCTCACACTGGCACAGGGATGTTGATTACTAATAAAAGGATGAATCGTCTCATGTTCTAGATAAACTCTCAACATAAGTTTCTAAAAAGGTCTTAATCTCAAGTTGTTATGAATAACCCAGACATCTCAAGAGAAAACACATAAGGAAGGCTGACGGTACATGTATATCACATGCACAGGCCTGGGCTGTTGGACAGAATGGGGTGTCTCAGTGTCTTTGAGACACTCTTGAAACCATTTAAGACAGTCAAATGTAACATGGGAAAGATAGGGTTTTTTTTAGTTTGTTTGATTGGTGTTTAACGTCGTACTCAAGGGTATTTCACTTATATGACACCGGACACAAACAAGGGGTTAGGCAGACACCCGTCCACCCGTCCAAACGGACACCCTGAAGTGAAGAATTGCCTCATTTGGACACCCTATTTTAGGAAATTTTAACATGCAAGAGATAGGAAAACTGTCATAATTGGACACCCAGTTATATGAAAGTGAAGCAAAATGACCATTTTGGACACCCTACTTCAGATTTCTGGCCAAGCCCTGTATAGAACAGCGAAAACACCAATCTACTTACATATCTACTAACACATGTAAATGCTTGCCACTAATTAACCATACTCTGATTTGTTTAATGACTGGGCGAGGCTCTCTACTGCCTTGATCAACTACCGAATAAGATTTGCTGTTGCAGATTTTAACTCCCTAAATATTGGCTCAATGTACATGATTTGACTGGTATAAAAATGGTGAACACCGATAATAAAAGACAAAATCATTAAATACCAAGTTGATTACCTTGTAGGAAAAATAATGATTTTTGAATCATATAAAGGTGGTGTATAGAATAAATACAAACTGGCTTATTTTAAAACACATACATATATGTGGTTTTATGTATCGATTTAAGTTGTTTGTTTTCTTGTTAAAGTGTAAGAAATGTAATAGAACAAATAATGGTCACACCATTACATAAAATATGGCCTCAATTCTAATGCCAAATTCAGGTTTGGGTTAATATTAGGTTTTAAGTGTTTCTGGGTTATGATAGAGTTAACGCTATAACCTGGAACTATGTGTAAGATTTCATGTAATGTTGCCTTCTGGCTAAGGGCAGATTGTTGTTTGAAAAGTGGCAATGCTGTCTTTACTTAGCACTGGAGGAAAATTAACTTTCCAACATTATGGAAATGCTTCACAACTGAGTTATGCTAGTGTCATTTTTTTCTTGGAATACACCGCCATCATATAAGTGAAGTGAAACATGTATGCCAAAGTAACAGTGAACGGTGGGGACAGAAAAAATGTGGAAATGATTCCACTAAAATGCAATTTAGCATTAATACACGAGTCTATATGTAGTAAACAAAGTTCTGTTATTTAGGGATTTAAGAAGTACTATGTTTAACCATAATGGCAGGCCTGAGCTTTTCGGGAGAATCACATAGCAGGGTTTCCCTATGGGTATGCAAACTTTATAGGAGGACCTATTTATAGGTTTACCAAATTGTTTGTAGTCTTTGTCCGAATTTGCATATTGGCACTGATTTGGACAAATTTTGTAATCAGATTATCAATGAAGATTGTTTTTTAAAGCAATTTTGCTTTATTTTTCACAAAGGCATATTTATATATTTAAAATATTGGCAAACCATTTGAAAATACAAATGTAAGTTATCTAACAAAATTTAATGAGGAATGATTTTACTGTTCCGCCAGAAAAGATTACAGCACAAGCCAGCAATGGCCCAAACAAACAAGCACTTTCCTATGAAATCCTACAGGATAATTATAAAATATTATAGAAAAATCTGATAGGTTCCTTTAGGATTTTGGACACCCTGTAAAATCCTACAGGATAATTACAAAATATTATGGAAAAATCTGATAGGTTCCTTTAGGATTTTGGACATCCCGTAAAATCCTACAGGATAATTATAAGATATAATAAAAAAATCTTATAGGATCCTTTAGGATTTTGGACATCCTGTAAAATCCTACAGGATAATTATAAAATATTATAGAAAAATCTGAAAGGTTCCTTTAGGATTTTGGACATCCTGTAAAATCCTACAGGATAATTATAAAATATTATAGAAAAATCTGATAGGTTCCTTAGGATTTTGGACATCCTGTAAAATCCTATAGGATGTCATAATCCATGTTTATTAAATAATAAACTGTATTATAGAGCTCAATGAAATAGAGAGCATTACACAGTGAATTTCAAGATGTGATTTTAAGTCCTAGGCTATGAATAGATTAATGTATCTTATA
>JARFOD010022251.1:0-10933 GCA_031763545.1 Mopalia muscosa
TCTCGCCTCTTACGATCGACCAAGGAAGCCGAGGGAGTATTCTGCAGGGCCATGGCCCACCCGCTCCCTCACGGGGGAAATATCCGTTAAAAAGAACAGGATAAACGTAGGATTGCAATTCTACATATGAACTATGGACGCAAAATGATAGTTTTTTTTAATAAATTGAATAACTCGTTTGAACGAAAAAACAATCATTAAAACGAGATAATAAGAAGTACAAACGAGTTAATAGGAAGCATAATTTTTATTTTCTAGGTCAGTTTAACGGCTTCGTATATACCATAAAGGGCAGGTAGGCCTACATGTATTTTTATTTCAATGAGTATACCATCTTGTTTTAGGGAAGATATGTGGACAATATGCTTATTGGTACGTCAACTGATGTAGAGATTACAACAAATCGAAAATAGGCTTTTGTTCTAATGTACGTCTAAGTTGTTTTATTACTGTCCTACGGTCCTAAGTTGATTTCTTCATAAATACAAAGAACCATTCCCCTATTCAGTACAAACGTTATGTTTAAGCGCCCAGGCTGTTCATCAGAATATATTTGCAAAACAGTTACATATCTAGAATAGCATGTCTAGAATAGCTAAATTAAACACAGGAATGGTTAAATCCATTGTGAAGTTTCCAATCCCATCTCCCACTGCAATAACTTTACTAAGTTTAAATATGTACTATCATAAGTCTATTGACTAGAAGTACGTAACTGTCGTACTGTAATGTCCCCGACATTGTATACCAGCACGAAATGGTGACGTCATATTTCTGATAAGTGTATTTTAAGTTGTGAGGAACACTGGGTAATTTCGGCCCTGATCAGCCACTACGCATAGCAATTGTTTTCATTCTGACGATTGTCTTAATATATTGTCGATTAAGTTGCCGTTATTGGTCTATGTAACTGGCACATATAGCACTGGATAAATGCGTTTCGCTATTATGCAACATTATGTTCGAGGAACAGCAGAACTTTCCCATAATCCATCATTTTTAAAGTTGCGTTTTTCTTAATTTTCTTGTGTACTACGTCACAGGATACGTTATAACAGGGGCTGGGTCTCCAATGCAGGTTAGCTGATCTATAAGGCAGTTTCGTATTTATATTTAATAGACTTCTGGTATTATCTTTACCAGACAACCTAAACGATACTGGACCTCCGACTGTCTATGATATTATACTGGCTATCACTAGTTTGAATAGATCGATGCCTCAATTGGTTAGAACTAGAGGAAGCCGTCGTGATTACGACAAAGGACCGTGTTTAGGTTTTAGTGAATTCGAAACCTGTTCACAACGTAAAGATAAAAAGAGACACTTTTTTTAACAAATGACAGGCTCGCGAGTATGTGACGTAGGTGGGTTCAACGTTAAGTTTTACCCGAAAATAGAGACTAATCCCTTATCATGGGCGCACCTGTTCATAGAATGACGACTTCCATTAGCACCGTTAGAATCCTCACGAAACAAAGCAACACGTGTGTAGAGTGTAAATGGATTTATAGTGCTTGATGTAAGGCGGTAGAAACGATACCGAACAGCAAGATAAGTAATTAACGCAAGATATCCGAAAACAAATCAAAAACAAAAATGGCGAAATCCACCATTTTGCACAGATACGTCTTCCTCGCTTTGTTTGTGTCTAAAATATGAAAAAAGAAATGACGATTTATTTTTCTTTGTATTCATTTGTCAACTGTGACCTCTTTTTGTTTGGCCAGAGAGACTGAATCAGGCATGTCATGCGCGTAATGCGAAATAACGAACAGATATGAAAATTTGCACGATAAACTTTCTGACCCTAGGTACCTTTAAGTCAAATCCTATATAACGAAATTCGCGAAATGTACGAGGTTTTTGGTTACATGATGTTTGTATCCTAAAATGGTCAACGGTATCCCTATGGGTGAGTCTATCATTAAACTCTAATAGTCCTCTTCATAACTTGACGATGTAAGTAATTAAGTTTTTTTGTCTCCTTGGCAGATTAAGTACATCGACGATGTGGGGGACATTACTGACTGTGATCTGTATTTGTGGCGTGATTGTGTTGGTGGAGGGCCAGCCAGATACACCAGCCTATCCATCATCGTTTGAAAGCGAAGAAGACAGACACATAAAGGACACAACGGATACTCAATGGTCCTTGGAAGAAGAAGAAGGCTACGACACAGAGTTCGAGAAACGAATCGGTCAGCTGTCATTGAATCAAGATCTGAAAACTTTAGCCCGCTTGTTAGAGACGCAACAAGTAAGACGGACTAGTGGTGAGAGACAGAGATTGCGGAATCTTGGAAAACGAGAGCACCGAAATATGCCGCATTATCTTCCTGTGTTTCTAAAAGCATTTTATCCAAATCTCAGCGATAGATCAACTGAGGACGAAGGGAGAAAACGAGGTGGTCCCCGCTTATCTGTGAGCGGTGCTTTATCCGCCATAGCTGATATGGTTCAGGCGCAGAGTCGGCGACGAATGTTTAAGGAAATGGCCGCAAATAGAGCCTCGTTGTCAGATATCGGAAAGCGGTCTAAGGCTGTTTCTGAAACGAGATTTCTATTTCCGGTGACAGATAATCAAGAGCAGGCTATACAAAGGAGTATGGAGTTTTGAATCGGGCTGTGAATGGGATTTTGTGTTCCATACACATTTCCTTTTAAACCGAATTCCCAAGACAGGAACAGTGTTGTGATTAACAAGAGAAAATCTTCCATATGAAATTAAATAGATATATTTTAAGCAACATTCGTATCGTTCCCTTACAAATATTCGCCAAGGATATACAAGATTTTCACCCGGGATATTATAGAGTGTTTTGTTTTCATATATGTTACGCCGTTGGGTTCGAGCTGTTGAATATAAAACTCAGTATTTGATTAAACAATGAATGTCTTCAGCTAAAACAAAAACGAATTGAAACAATTTGAAGCAATTAACTTTTGATGAATTAGACTATAGCTTGTTTTAGTGATATTTAGAAGATGTGGCAGTAACATAGCACAATGATGTGGACTGTAATTTCTATGTCAAGTATGGAGCAAATTATCAGTGCAGATGATCGCATCGTTTGCTAGCTTAATGGTAAAAGGTGGCATTATCTGTAATGAAACGTTGTTACCTTACATATATAGGAGTTAAAATCCATACAATGATGTCGTGTTCGTAGTTTTGAAGTTCACAGCGCAAAATCTGTTCATGTCGTTTTGTTCATAACATAGTATTTGTTAAACGTATACATTTTATTTATCAGTTTTGCATTCAACTGATTTCAGTTGTGTGCTGATGTGGAAATGCTTATTATGAAGTAATAAAACATCGCCATTAATATGAGAAGAATTATGCCAAGGGCTTAGATGAGTTTTCCAGAAAGTACACGTTTATCTATCGAAGTAGAATAAAAAGCTTATATATACTCTTTTACAGCGAAAGAAAAAACAAAATCCCACGGCGTGGTTACTTATCAGCAATGTGGTCACAAGTTTCTAAACTGTCTGCGCATGAAAAACAAAAAGAAAAACGGAAGCAGTATATTCCCTAATGGCACCTCCGGTCTTTTTTATTTAGCAGCCACAGCATAATTCAATTTTGGCGTTAATTTGACTGAATGGTTCACAGGGGATTGACATAGGCGGGACAAAGGGCTAAGGCGGAGGAATTATTGTCCGAAGATTATACAGGACACCCAGTGCCGAAGCGATTCTATAACCACACGGGCACCGTCTGTCCAGGAGGTTTCCGGCTGAACGCGTCACTCTTTGGCTGTGTTTTGAAAGTACAGAACACTACAGTGCGCCTCATAAAGCCAGACCGTGAATGCAACATGTTTAAATTTTGTTACTAGTATAATAATTTACTTCTGATACATCGCTTGTCGTGAATTTATTTGTATCATTCGTACGACACTGCGCCAGTCTAGTCGATGAAGGAAATCTCTTATGCTGCGTTTCACAATAGTACAATAGTCTTCAGTGCGCATCACAAAGCTAGAGGGTGAATATAAAATGAATAAATACAGGTATTCAAGTTTACTCCCGATATATCGCTTGTTGTGAATTTCTTTGTTTCATTCATGTGGATTTCTTTGTTTTTTATTCACACGACACTGGGTTAGCCCAGTGGATAAATGAAATATCTCAAGCTGCGTTTCACAAGTACAATACTCTTTAGTGCACATCATAAAAAAGAGTTAATATAAAATGTTAAAATATAGCTGGGATTACACGGAATATATGTTACACATTAACATATGGACGGACTCAAATCCCTGAGTATGAAGGACCAGTAGGCCGACGTGCTTACGAATCAATCACAGTCGATGGCCTGGAGCAAACTAGTCCATATGTCGTCTACCATTTCCTTGATTTCTGGGTTCCATATAGTTAACAAAAAAAACAAAAAACAACAACAAAAGCAACCGCATCACAACACCACCCTTTTCTTGGTAAGTTATAATCAAAATAATATCAACACATCACAAGAAACAAACATTTAGTTAAATAAAATGTCCATCGAACTAGCCTGGTCTATTCATATAAATAAAAACATAATTTACAGAAAGTTCAAAATGCTATGCAAAGAGTTAAACAACACAAAACTTGCATGTTATATTTCATAAGAATTAAAACTAAATCGGCTGACAGTTTAAAATGCTACGTAAAAAAAATTTACATTCAGTTAAGTGAAATGACTGTACAACTTGCATTGTATATTCAAACGAATAAAAACTAAATTCGCACAAAGTTTAAAATGCTATATTAAACGTTTGTTAAACACTTAGTTAAATAGAATGACCACGGAAATTGCATGGGAAATTTCATAGGAATCAAACAAAAAACAAAAAAAAAGTTTAAATGCTATGTGTTTGTTATTTTTTTTTTTTAGCGAGATTCGGTCGATTGAGGGTGGCACAGCAAAACATTTCCCATCCAATCAACAGCAGTCCACACAAGGCCTATTCTGTGTACCGAATATGTTGAGAGTTATTCCCCCTTGTAAGTGAACTTGATCGCATCTAATGCCATCGCTATCAGCTGAGAGGATGTATTTAAATCAAACAAACGGAAAAAAACGAAAATAAATTTCTAGACATATTAAAACAAATATATATATTTAAATGTTAACAGTTAATTTCTTATTTGAGCAAATATATGTATAAAGTTTATAACAAAGTACATTCTTGGGGTAAGTACATCAAAACTTTGCCCCGAGATTGTCTGAGTGTGACTCCAACGTATACTGGAGGTAGATTACAAGCCTTGATCTTATAGACGGCACACCTGTCACTACATTGAAGGGGTGGTCGATAGTCAGACTTAAAGAGCACTGCACAAAGCCCGAGGTCCCTTTCCTGACTTGTAGCATTGTTTTAAAACTTCTGGACACAATCATGATTCCCGGTAATATAAACAATCATTGCCAATATACAACCACGGTATGTTAGGTATTTTCCCGAATCTCACATGCGTACAGGACACGCGCAGTGTTCTCGTAGTTAGTTTTTGCACCTTTAATAAGACTGTTCCTGAAATTTTTAAGCCCGTGTCCAAAGCTGAAATTAAGGTTAGTTCTCTCAAAAGGTCATTGGTCACATGAATACCTGTATGTTATTGTTGGAGCGATCTTCATACTGACACAAAATATCCACTGACACAAAAAGCATCTGAACGGATACGTCATCCAGCATCACGAAAATGGATGAACCTTGTTAAACTGTTATAGTTTGTTTGATTTGGGTTTTACACCGTACTTAATGTTATTTGACTCATATAACAACGCTTTATGCAGCCCAAAGTGTAAAGGAAATAACACCCAGCGTCACTGGCGACAAGAAAGGATCCTGACAGGATATCTGACACTATTCGCAACAAGAATTCACCACAAACAGACCGGCTTCATCTTGCAACTTTGCTCTTTCAGCAACAGGGAAACTGGAAGCTGCTGACAGTTTCCCTCCCAAGTCATTAATGATGAACCATTGTTCAAAACAAAACACCCGTCTGACTCGGTCAAGATACAATTCCGTGGTCTACACATAACGACATATCCACGGTATATGCGCATGGCCGTGTAGAATGTGTTTGAACATGTTGAGAAGGGGCGAAATGCAGAACGGGTGTCACGCAAAACGGTCAAAATGCATCACTAGGAAAAGAATCTTATTAAAATCCGCAGTATAACGAATTTTTGTACAGAAGGCATTCATTTTTAAATATCAAATTACCTCCCTTAAAAAAATCTTCGTTATGGAGGTAATAATCTTAATGTAACACAATTGTTATAACAAATTGGAAGCAAAAACACACCAGCCAAATTTCACTGACTAACCAAGTAATTTACATCTATTCTTAAACGCTCTTTGGCTGTTCAAAAACAAGTTTGATTTAATAATTGAGTACTGATAACATTTATCCCGCAAATAGGCATCTAGCCTGGATCGTAAAGCCACAAAGGATATTCGGTTATAGTTCTCCCCGTTTGGTTTAGTGATAGTCGAGTAAAAGTCAACAAGGTAATTGTCTAATTGAGGTGCCGGGATAGCATAGACGTTTCTGTTGTCGTTGTATGGTTGACGCCACAACCAACGCTCAAACGTACCAGCAGCTGCTACCAGGAAACGTAACGTTGTATTCGGACGGTCCAAACGCATTCCTTCACGACGGCGTTTGTTGTCTGTCTGATCTAGATATTTGGACTGAGTTGGATAATTTCCTACATTCCCGACCAGATCTCCTAATATAACGTCAGCCAACAACTCATCTGAAATGTAAGAAAACAATACTTAAATCCAAATAAAAATAATAACGAGCCAAGCACATTGACACACACAATATTACAATATTTTAAACATTACGCTTTCTACTAAACACGTTTTCATAACTTTCCCGTTTTATTGCATAGATTGATTTGCAATTACAACAGAGCGATATAAAACACTTATACAAAATCTTTTCAACAATGCAAAAATTAATATTAAATATTTTAAAAAAATAATGTTATATCTGGGATACAAAATAATGTAAAAATTCTTGGACTAACAGCATAGCGACCAATTGATCGATCCGTCAATCTATCACAAGTCCACAATAAAGCCTGTTATATATATTTCGAGAAAAATAGATTTTTCGTTTGTTTGATTGTAGTTAAATGCTGAAATCGAGATTATTTCACTTATATGTCGACGGATTGTCCACTTTCCTCCATGCTTTTATTAAATAAGCGATTGTTTTATAATTATGCGCCAACATTTTAGTTTAAGAACACCACAGACAAGACAGACAGGACTTGGAAACGATCATCAAGCGAAAGTTCTCTTAGAAAGAGAGCTGGATGAGGGGGAGGGGTAAACTTTAAGAGTGTCAAAGATAAAAAGAACACACCCTGATGTTATTAATATCACACTTGCCGAGATAATTAACAAATCTCTCCCTACCTAAACATCATGCAGTATGGTTACATACCATGTATAACAACTGATGGCCGCCATGCTTTGAATGTGTGTGAGACAAACGAGACTTAATTATCTCCCTTGGAAAGTTATTACCATGGCCTCATACTGTTCGTGGACACTCAGGGTTTAATTAATCAGCTTTGAAGATTTTTCTACGAAATAGTCGGCCAAGAAAAGAGAATATATTTGAAAGAAAGAACGGTTTTTTCTATAACGATTTTCAACGTTTCTAGGTTTACGTTAAGTTTTATACCTTTTATATGATGTAAGTATAGTGACTGTCAAACTTGGCAGCCCATCAATTGGATGAAGCCAGTACTCGAACCCGGTTTAGTCCAATTCGTCAACAATTGTGTTGAAAAATAACGGACAGCAAAATGTTTGTCTTACATAGTTCAACGAAAGCAGCAGAAGTGTTTGTTTGTTTGTTATATTGAGGTTTAATGTTGTACTCAAGGATATTTCATTTATATGACGACAGATTGTCCATATCGCAGTGTATGTTGCCTCATTACGGTGCAAAAACCGGGAAGAAACCACACCACCATTGCCAGAGCCACAACGTGTGAATCGCTCATATACCTGATGGTCTGCAGACGGACTCGATCCCGTGAACGGTACATCGAAGCAGGATTAGGAGTGCACCCGCAACAACTAAGCCTTAATCCAGGCTATGTTTAACCCAAATTTGCCAACGATTGTTTCGACAGAAGCTCGGATTATGGCTTGGGGGCTACTTAAAACCAGATATACTCAGATGGGTCTGAGCGTACAGATTCGTTTGCCTCTCGTTCTTTAACACCTGCGGAGAGAAAATACTCAATCGTAGAAACAGAAGCTCTTCCTTGTGTTTGGTCTGCTGAGAAATGGAGAAAGTGGTTATGGGGTGGAAGATTTATATTACGAACCGATCACCAAGCTCTGATCACGTTACTCGCTACTAAAGGTAACAATCGAGCAAGTATGCATCTCGCACGTTGGTCTGCGCGTCTGCTTGAATTTGAATGTGATGTACAGTATCGACCGGGTGCGAGTAATGTTATTGCTGACTGCTTGTCTCAACTGACGTTACCTACTATCGATGATATTTATGAGTATATTGAGCCCGTTGCTCAAATTTCTGAAGCATTTCATGCAATTTCTGAAACAGAATTTCGTTCTAAGAATGTTTCCTGCCCAATTATGACAAAGTTAAGTAACCAAATTTCTCATGTAAATGGTTAGCCGGATAGATTTGTTTGTTTGATTAGTGTTTAACGTCGTACTCAAAGGTATTTCACTTATATGACGACAGATTGTCCACTTAACACAGCCTTATTACGGTGGAAAATCGGGAGGAAACCTCGTAAAATCACCCCCGCGACTGCCTGAGCCACAACATGTGACTCGCTCATATACCTGATGGCCAAAAGGCGGACTCGAACCCGTGAACGGTAAATCGAAGCATGTTGAGTTCAGGAAGCACACTGCACTAGCTATCACTGACCCACGGCCGCGGATCTGGCCGGATAGAAAAAGTCGATCCAGATATACTGTCTTTCTACCCTGTCCGTGATGAACTTTCTGTGATCGGTGATTTAGTCTATCGTGGAACATACCGTTTAAAGGTTCCCACCAAATTACAGCAGCGACTTATTTTGCTAGCTCACGAAAGTCATAAGGGTATCGCTCGCACAAAACAACACCTACGACATCTTTACTGGTGGCCAAAAATGGATGTACATATTGGAACTATTGTACATTACTGTATAACTTGTAAGTAGCATGATAAAACTGACATAACTCGTGCTGTTCCTATAATGCCTGTCCAACTTCCAACTGGTGCGAGGGAAACATTTTCACTTGATATTGTTGGTCCGTTCACGACAGCTCCTCAAGATTGTCGTTTCGGAATTACCCTCGTAGATTACTACAGTAAATGGCCGGAAGCAGCGTTTACAACTTGAGTTACGACAGCGAATATTATAACTTTCTTAGATTCTGTGTTCAGTCGAGAAGAGTTTCCAAAATAAATAGTTACTGACAACTGTCCACAACTTGTCTACCAACGGAAATATAAGGTTTATGCTGATCGAAAGCATTCCGCAAAACAGTTACCAATTAAATGTGGTGATTATGTACGCGGCGTTCGTAAACCTGGAATTATCCGTAAAGGCGAAAGGAAATTTACTTCTCCGAAGAAAGTAATCCGAAAAATCGGTCCTAGCTCATTTCATTTAGAGGATGGACGAATCTGGAATACCTCACAACTATGCCGTGCAGTTGGTCCGGTTATCCAACAGCCAACTGAATTTCCGATGGTCTACGAAAAATTCGTAAAAAAACACCGGTGCTACGCCGCATTAATCGAACTGTACGTACACCAGCATGGATCAATGATTATGTACAGTGAACATTAGTCTGTAGTCGAGCTAGACTTTGAATTGTAATGATAAAGAATAACTGTTTGAGTTTTAGTTTAACAAAATACTAAATCGGTAAGATAACAGATAACTGAAAGATATTTGATGTGATAAATATAACGCTACTGTTACGAAGTCTAATTACGTTATATGCCTATTTTAAAAACATACGATGACTACTGTGTGTTACCATTTTCATAGTTACTATAATTCTTCATTTGAAGTTACTTTATTTCGTGAAGGGAGGTTTTGTGTTGTGCACTAAATTGGTAACGAATATACATGTTAGAGTGCGCTCCCTTGAAGAAATTATTTTGTTTTGCGTATTAATTAAGCTGTTGTAAATGGAAAATACAACCTGTCATTCTGCACACTACTGCTTTACTTCATTAATTCTGCACTCCCTACCTAACAGAATGCTTATTCCAAGTGTTGACATTACAGACATTAAAGGGAAAGACAACTGTTTTTGACCTAAACTTGGCTGGCCACATTTCACCACTGGAACAAGCACCATAAATGAGATAGACTATTTGTCTTGGGAGAAAAGAAATTCATATCGTTTTAGTAACGTCTACCTGTTAATTTTCAATATTCCCTATACTGCCCATGTTAAAAATCGTGTATTGGCCCTCATTTGCAGTAAAATACCGTTTTTTTTTTTTTGCAAAGGGATGTCACTCTCTTGTCGTAACGTCGTAAGTGGAAAGCTCCGTTTTGAGAGTCTTTGATCTGCTGAGTCAATTAATGTACAAATTAATTAAAATATTAAATTTACCATCCTTATTAAAGCCCATTAATCCTCCATGTAAACATCAGCAGACTACAATAGCACAAGATAATGTGGAAATAATTTTAAATCTGTTTCTGGGATTCGTTTGAAATTTATTTGTCATTCATCAACATACAGATTACCAACAATATAACTAAACACTCATGGTACACGTAAAATACATAATCATACCCAAACATACGTTTTTGCTTGATTGGGGTTTAACGTCGTCGTACTAAAAGATGTCTCACTTATATGACGACGGAATGTATACTTCACACTGCTCCTTCCCTGAGAACGGTGTAAA
>JARFOD010022273.1:0-10932 GCA_031763545.1 Mopalia muscosa
GCACGTTTTTCAGCTTGAAAAAGGTGCTAGTATCTGCACTGAAACGTTGCTCCACAATAATACAGAAGTTGAAATCCATAGAATCGTGTTATGTTACTGCTACAACTTCTAAATGCCACTAAAACAAGTTATACTGGTGAATTTAAACAGGTATATGGGGCGAATGTAATGTCAATGCCTATATGTGCACTTTAAAACGAAAGCGCGATTGTAAACGATGCAATGGTACTGCATCAACGTCATCGTGCTGGTCATGGCGCCCTATTATCAGGGCTTCCCTATTTTCGTGTCATTAATTTACCCTATAATCTGATAAACCGCTACATTTTAAATCTATCGCTCGATACATATTATCCGTTAAGGATTTCCTTTGTTTATAATAAATATTAACGAATCAGAACAATGACTTGTAGGCCTAAAATCAATCTACAGAGAATTTGCATGCCATGCTATATTTACACTTTAAAGTGAAGATTGAACAGTGACATCATGGTTATTTAAAAAAAACTGAACACTTTGTTTAATTATGCTGTTCTTTGCATGGCATATACGGTTGCTCTTTCAAGCATAACATATCTAAGAAAACCAATGGTATACCTGCATAAATATTTGTTTTATTTTTCACATAATATATGCTCCCGTTACGCTATATAACCTGTTTTATACCAACAGTATTTTCGTTATTTTGGGAAAACACTTTCTTAGTTTCAACATATTCTAGTTCAGAAAATTTTGCAGGTTGAAACCCGTCGGGGAATAGAACCCACGACCCTCAGAGTAAGAAGGCCGGGTGGCTTAGTGGTCTAGGTGGCCGGCATTTACTGCTGGCGATTACTCTAAAAAGACACAAAAATTATTCATTGTTTTATACCAATGTTGCAATGCCGGATTCGTTTCGTGTTCCAAGTAAAAATGATTACCTTGCATACACGGTTTAAGTATGTTCACATGTTGTTTTAATTTAATATTGTCACAACTGGGTATATGGCGACGGGATGCGATTCACAGGACAACTACTTAAGCAATATTTAAATGCTATATAAACATGAATAATAATGTGTTTTGGGTTCGGACGAGTGTTCGATGAGCCACATGCTAATATAGACCAATGATATGTGCTGTTAAGTTATATGACCTCGTATTGGCTCAATAATACAACTCTTATGGGTATTAATGCTCAAATATATTAACCCACTTACGCAAATATATGGCTTCTGTAGGAGCAACTCATTTTGTTTGTGGGACAAATTTTCGATATGCTTTGAAAACTTTTCGCCGAAACAGCAATGTTTCCACGGTTTAAATCGACATCTTTGGTTAGTACAATTATTTTTTTTTGATATATAGATAATCAATAGAATATTCATTGACGTATATTATGTATATATGTGTATTGTTGAGAAATAAATTTATATATATATAACAGGCATATCGATCCCAGTCACAGGTCTTATATGGATACGTGTTTTTATGGTCACATAGAAAACAATCACATATAAAACACTTGAAAATTCACAATACATTAACATTTTGATAGACTTCATCTGTTTCAATTCAATTGATACAGTGATAAATTCATATAGCATTATCCTCAATTGAATCATTGGTCATATTTGACCAAGTAAAAAAAAATGATCAAAAGCTCCAATAATAGAACCATGTCCAATTTACCACGACAACAAATGGATATTCGTCATAAATATTCATCAACTCCAAAATGGCCTAATAGCATTTCACGTTCATTTTTGACAGCTATATACAAGGAAAGCGAGCCGAATCCATTTCTGCCAAGGTTAACTGTGTACATGATATTCCCGTATAATTTCTCTGACTCAATGAATTCTATTTCCCAGAAAGCCCTGGCTCCGTTTGCAGTTTTGGCAGTCATTTGTCGATGAATTGCATAGTTAGGGCAGAGATATACAGGTCATTTGGCCTCAGCTCTGATCTCTCCTTACACTCAGGAGTCTGATTCATTTCACTCTTCACGTTCACAAAATAAATATCAAGTACATTTCAAACATATATATAGCACATCTGTCGTATTAAGCTTTGTACAGGCCTTTAACCAATGTTCAGTATCATGTTACTGTGCTGGAAAGTGATGTTTTAATTTAGTTGGTCATCGCTGAGGAAATCAGATTTAATTTAGCTGCTTCTTATCGGCATTCTTTTCGCGGCTTGTATAAATTTGTACAGAAATACCCAAGAAAACTCCCTTGGTATTTATATCACAGAATCGGCGTTGCGATTTTATCAAGTAGAACAAACAACCGGCAACCATTTTTTAAACTCCTTTGGGAAGTTTTTCCTTTCCTTAGGAGCGATTTTTTTAGACGAAGCTATCTGTAGACGGCATAGTTTCTCATCAAAACTGTTCACCGAAGGATTGGACTATAGCACACGCAGATATCCTGCTGTTCGCTCTACAGAATTTCTCCTTATAGGTGCATCCGAATGATTGCATGCGTTTGTGTGTGTGTTTTTAATTTTTGCCATCACCCGGAGTATAGTGAACGCAATACGTGCAAATTCACACGTGCAAATAAGTCTAGTACAATATGAAGTTTGGATTTATAAATTGCCGTGAAGTAAAGAAACATATTTAAGCCTGAAGTAGGCAATTCGATTTTAATGGAATAGTTCCAGAGTTTCTCAAAGTAACTGTGTTTAATGAGCATTGAGTGGTAAAAGCCAGGTGAATAAACATACTATATTTCTATACGTGAATATACTGTACTATATCAGAAGTTGTAAAGATATATGACGTATGGATTGTTCAACAGAAAATTAATGCAATGCTTCAGCTGGGTGGTATCCCATAGAATAACCTGTATGTTTTGTGGTTGTATTGTCAGCGTTATTTTCAAATGTGGAGGAATGAACATAACAACATTAAGGGAAATAAACATTGGTTTCCAGCAGTCCCCCACGGTACCTGTATGCTGTACTTTATCGGATAAATGCTCAACAATCTCCTAACACTTTCTGGAAATGTAAGTCATCTTTCAAGACGTCAGAAAATTAACCACAGTACATAAATGTAAACAAAACGTACCTTCGGAAATTCCCCTAAAAACAGCGGATCTATAGAAAATACCGGAAGTTAGGAAATTGGAATTGGTTTATAATGCTGTGACGGTCTTTAAAAGCGGATGTGACGTAAATACGTCTGCCTCCTTGGAAGTGAAGTTATATAATTCAAATGAAAATGTAGGAGTGAGACTCCACTGAATGTATCATGAAAAAGTAAAGCATCAACATGAGAAAATACATTCATAGATGTGTGTTTTCTTTACTTATACCACACTAACAAATGTCACGTGTTTCCTGTGCCATGTAAATTGTTATTACATTCCCACTAGATGTATCTGAGGTTCTTGAGTAAGTCAGGATTAGCTGGTTTTGATTTATCGCCAGCCGTGTTCCAGTGTGATATAGCCTACAGAATGTTCGATATATTACGAAGACATTCTATATACAAATAATGAAAAGTTCAGGTTAGATCCCTAACATCATTCGAGATATCAGTTTATTATATCAAATTTTTAACTTATCGGGTTTGAATAATTTGTTTCCCGAAATACTTCCTTGTTTTATAGATTAACTATGTATAATTTGTTTTTCGCAATCAGAACGTTTTATACTAGAGGTTGATTTGTAATTACCTATTTTAGCGTTAAGCTAAACGACATGGTGGCATGTATAAGGCTATTTTTTTTTTTCGCGACTGCCGCAGTGCAACTCCACCTACTTCAAATACTTGTCACGTGTCAAGTGCGCTGAAGTGCCCGAAGCGCTAAAGAAAGTAAGTGTTTATTGAAACCCTCATAAGTCATGCTATAATCCACAAATGCCAAACACGCGTTAAAGTGGAGTATGTTTATTGTTATTCAATCTGCTATTGAATTCTTATAGATTTACAACAAAACAAAAGGTATGAACAAATTTTACACTTCACGTCAAGATACAACTCTTTGTTAAAAGGTTTATTGAAACACACTCTAAAGGGTGACTCCTAATAAAAGTTGTAAACATACTTAAGTAAGCGTAGAAAAGTCATTTCGAAAATATATCTGTAAATAAATAAACAAAACAAACAAATAATCATTACACTCATTTCGTATTGATAAATAACGCCTGTGTATATTAACATTGAATATTTTCATTTCATCTACCATATACTTCTAATCAAGTCACCTTAAAGGCTATATACATATTTATATCGCTATAGTGTTTCAGGTTCTTGATTTTGGAGAAGAAAAAAAGGAAAAATAATTATGAAAAGCTTCTAAAGTATACAAAATCAAAACTAAATATTTTTGTATTTATTTTCAGTATTCGAATCCGCTGCTTTGATATCCGTACATTTATCTATAAGTAGACGTCATATTTACTGGCTACGCAAATTTTATTGAAAGACAAAACCCCTCACGTAATCAAAACTCCTCTAAATAAAATGTTTTGTTTTCGAATGAAACGATTAATGTGTGGCAAACTACTTCGATTGTTTAGCAATTTATCAGATTTGAGGTTCGGGAAGATTTCACGCAAACATGCTGGGGCACTTATTTATATGGCTTTGATTCTGCGAGTACCACTTGCCTTCGTCTGTAATTATTTGCCGTACCGTCTCAGTCATTTGACCATCCGTTTCCATTGTATCATCAATTAGTTCAATTTTCACCCATTACAATTGTCTCAAGTACTCTTTGTTGATTTCGTTCCGGCCACGCGGCATCTGTCACTACTTCACGTGCGCCGCAACTAGTCACCAGGGGGCATCGTAACCACATTCTGTCCCGAGCAGTGACGTAAACATGAGGATATTGTCATTTTTACGAAATCGGAAAAATGAAGCCCTGTCAAAGGGAATAATATGCCAAGTAATAATGATTTCTTTCAGTGTATCAAGAAACTTCAGCCAATGTACCTATCTCAATGTTATGCCATCAATGAACATAAATCAATTTTATGCTAAATAACTAGCGAGGTGTCGAAATATAATTTTGATTTCTAATTTCCGAAAACACTTTTTCCGAAAATAATTTGTTTATATAACTTTCATGCGTGTAATTAGTTGAATTATTTAGATAAATCTGTTTTAATTTTTTTCCAAACTTCTTAATGTGCCAAACGACAGTCGCGACGAACAGTTTCTGGTTGGCATGAAACCAATTTTAATATGTACATTCTGAAATTTACTCCGTTTTGAAATAGAACAGATGGACCGTTTGATGAGAAACACCATATACCTTAAAGCTGATGCGCATCGCACGTGGGTTTACCCGACTTCGGAAACATACACCAGTGTGAAACTGACCCGAAAATATGACCCTCTTTCTTCAAAGTAATGAGGGCAAATTAGAACAGATTGTACTTCCTTTCATATTGTTAACCATGTCCCAGTCTCATGTTCGTTAAAGACGGTCTTAATAACTGTAGCACTCTACAAACAAAAACAGAAGATCACAGGATTACAATACTTTAAGTTAAAAAAAAAAACAGGCTTTCATTTTAAAAAACTAAGTATAAGCGAAACTATAAACAAATTATTCATTTTATTAACATATCTGTTCTATAAAATATATTTGAGATCATCAGATTATCCTTAGGTATGTATGTATTTATGGTATATACGTACATCGAGTACGTCAACAAACAAACTTAAGTTTATTTGAATATTTTTCTCTACGGACAACTGTGTGTAGTACATGTATGCTGATGTTTTTTAAAATGTCTCATTCATACTTACATAACGTTTTTTATTTAAACATTTGTTCTATCTCAAAGTACAAAATAAGTTTGAGATTGCATCCTTATTTTTTTTTTGTCCAGACTCAAGAAGAAATAAATTACCCCGTATTTATGTTCTGTATTACTGTGTCAGTATTGATTGATTGATTGATTGATTGATTGATTGATTGATTGATTGATTGATTGATTGATTTATTTATTGAATGAATGAATGATCGAATGATTGAACCATTCTTCATCAATTCTTTCATTCTTTCGTTAGTTCGTTTATTTTTTTCATTCTTTTTGTTTGATTTATTCTTTTGAGAAAATTACATAACATATTAATTATAAAATCAATTGACACTGATACAATTTTCAACATGTCTAATTTACTTTTGCAACCGGGTTTTTCGCATGTTAATGTCTGCCAGGGAATTATACATTGAGTTCAAAGTTGATGCTCCTATCAAATGAATTTCCGAGAGATGTCTGTTTCTGGCATATATATTGTGGTGTGCAGCAAATGAAATGGACAACTAGAAAATGAATCGGAATCTCTTGTGAATTTCTGTTCAAGTAGTAAAAATGACTTATGGTTAAAATGAAGGTAAGGAGTCGACCCGACATGAATAACAATACACAAATTGGTGATGTTCCATAGCTCTGTATAATAGCACAAATTTGTTTTTATTAAGCTGTAATTTTTATTCTGCGCAAAAGCCGAATTCATCAGGGAGATAAAATCCATTTGCAGTTGACGTTGTTTTGGCTTGGTGATGAAAGCAGTTGTCAGCTTCCCCATATCATAAAGCCAGACAAATCTCATATCATGTTGAAAATATTCTTTAAGTATGTAAACTCAGTACAGTTGGTCCTATTTTTTGTGTTTTCATTATTTTTTACTGGATATAAAATTTGACTCCAAAATAGTAAATCTACTAATTTTTAATGCTATTTTAGATTATTTTGTTATTGGTGGATATTTTTTGTAGATTTTTTTTATAGAAAGTCAAAATATGCCCAAATTTGAATTCCTTTCCTTTCCATTCATATTTTTTTATATTTTGTTAACGCTTTGGTTCTTTGAACTTTTTTCACAGAGAAACCAGGTGAATATGTAGAAGGTTATTATACAACGTATATAGTATATATTTATTTATGTATTCATTTAAAGTTTTTTATGTACAAATCAATAAAATAACATGTGTATAACAAAGTTCGTATTATGTTTTATATATAAATGATCTGACTTGATGTTAACATAAACTGAATTTGAGTATATAGTATACATATATATATGTAGATGAAGGCGACCATAGCTTTGTAAAATATTGAGAGGACACATCATGGAAACATTAGCAATATAATTACATGTCTCAAACCGCTCAGCTCACTAAATAGCTTGAATCAATAACCTGTCTAGTTCTAAAATATAGGTCATCCACCATCTCTATTCCTATACACTTATTTCAGGCCCGATACGTCTGGGAAATCAACAACCAAAATTGATGTATACATTTGTCAAAAGTGATCTATTACCAATACCGAGTCTTGGCATTGTAAAAACTTCCATTTGAAATTTACAGTTATTATTTTTGGCAATAGCCATAGCTGGTGATCTTCTGTAGGAAAATTGTTGCCGTTTTTATTTAACGGGTATATAAATGCAATAAACAGAGCGCATTAAAAAGAAGTCTAATATTTATGTGTAAATCAAAATTCAAAATAAAAGAGATAACGCGAGAAACTTTACTCGATATCACAAAAAGAAAAAAGATCTAATAAATATGCAGACAAAACAAATATATGTAATACGCCACATATTAAAAAAATACAATCAGTTTAATAAAGGCAAATTAAAAAAAAAAACAAACAAACGAACAATTTTTATAATTTATTTCTTCCGCGTGTATAAATGAAAAACCCAAAATAAATATCTCTGATCCTTTCTCATAAAAAGGTTTATTAAACTAATACATATTTTATGAAGAATTTTTTCAGGTTTTGACAAACAATTTAAAAGTGTCGGACTTGTAAATAATTCACAGTAATATTTTACGGTCTTATTTCCCTTGACATTCCGTGTGTATGAAAAGCGAATTTTAATAAAGGTTGCCCTCTGAAAGATGATTTCATTTTAAACACCACCCATGATGAGATTTATCATAATGAACGTTATGATGGTTTAAAAGACGAAGAGTCGACTGGTCATTGGCCATTACGCTTTTGGTTAATACAGAATTGATATTCTTCCAGGAAACTGAATTTTAAAAAAAGTAACACTGTTACGATTGGATGAATTTTATATTTGTCATATGAAAAAAAGTATTTCATTAATATTATTTTTACACAATATATTTCCAGAGAAATGTCACATTTTATGAATTAATAATAACTACACTTCCCCATACGTATGTCCTTAAAATAAATTTTAGACAAATACAAGCACAAGTTTTTTATTTTTTATTTTTACAATTAAAATATATTTATTTGCCTGAACCAGTTCATCATAACCCATTTGTGGGTAAGTTTTCGTTAAAACATATACACATTAAGTGTCTTTGTGTCGGTGCCGGCTACCCGTAGAGAAAAGTTCGCAACCTCTACCTAGATGAAAATGCCCGATCTCACTGCCATTGGTCCCTCGACCGCAATAGGTAAGAGAGTGCTTGAATAAATAAATAAATAAATAAAATAATAATAAAATCCGGTCTGGTAAACCAACAATGGTATGAAATATGAGTTTTCATATTTCCTTCACAGTCGTTAATCTTCGTAAATATATTAAACTGCGTAAATCCCGAAGTATAGCGTTTTAAAAACATTTTAACGCACGCAATCCCTATAGGTATAGGAAATTAAGTTCGATTATTATTGAAAACATTCACATAGTATTAAAGGTGTATTTGACGTTGACATGGCCTTAAATGTTTTGCAAAATTTACAAAAAGCATGCAATGTTGGCTTTTCAGGAAAAAAAGCTATGCACAACACCAGAAGTCTTATTAGTTAATAGACTTCTGACAACACTTAATGTGCGCAGAATTTTTATGTTTTTTTTTATGTTGTTGTTTTTTGTATTGCGATGTCTATTAGACTGTTAATGAATGGCTTGGTTTCCCCCCTTAGTTTTCCGTCAGTAGCTAACATACGCCTTCATATGTTTATTATTTAAAAGTGTATATTGGAAACGTGTTAAATAACATGCACGGACTGATAGAGACCAACTGGTCTGAGGGAGTTTAATGTAGACTTTAAGTTAAGTTCTGCCACTTGAGGGTTGTCAAAAAGTTCTCTAGTAAAGATAATACAATCTATAAGGGATAGAAAGTGTCGACCCGTGCTAACTAATCCGGCTCTTTCTGGATGATTTATCCTATGAAGTGTGGCAAGTCTATCGCTAACATGATACCGCATTTACGACTTGCCTGTTTCATGTAAGTCGGGGGAATTTGGGAAATGTCAAAAGAATCCCCAGACACAAATCAAATAGAGATGGAAGGAGAAATGTAGATGCTGAAATGAACTACCGAAACTGACATCGTGAATATTTAATAGCGTCTGGATTGCATCTTGTTTTCGGTCCGCGGCCCTCGGTCAGTCAGGTCACAGTTCGGCCTACAGGGGGCGCACTCATCAACAGGGTGTCATTTCGGTTCATACCACAAGAGGGCGTTATGATCCCTTCAGCTTCGCTCAAGGTTAAGCTGCTAGACGATACCATCATCAGTCTTTTGGCGTTGACGCAAGTGCTTGAAATTAACTACATATAGATTTTGTTGTTTTTTTGTGTGAAATTATTGAGTAGTCGTTTTGACTTTGATTAAATAATAATTTTTCAAGTACATATATAAATTAAATAGAAATGCTGAGCCTTTCCATTTTATATATAGGTCCTATTTATGTTCGGCCAGAATTTTATAATTATCAAATAAATGGTTACATTTTTACTTTTAAATCGCCCAGATAACTGGAAATGAGAAAGAATTGTGCATGCAGATTTTAAGAGAGATAGAAGAAGCATCCAAAAACAATGGCCATTTATTTGCAATTATCGAAGAGATTTCTGGAAAGATTTTGGCGAGGCAAGTTTGTGTTATTTGTGTAGAACATAGACCTATATAACAGATGTGTGGGGATAGGCCTTTTATCGTTAAACCATTAGTATCAGTATTATTAATATATAACTGACAGTTCAATAGTTATAGTCGAGGTTATACTCAAACATAGTTTTGTCATTCCAGACAGCTGTGAGCTTCCTGTAGCTATCGTAAATGTCTAATGTCGAATATACATTACACCGTGTGTATCTAACATTGTCAATTATTCTGAATAGTATTTAACAATATCAAATCCTAGTACCCAATGCACACAAAAAAAGAATATAACAAATTGTAATAGAAACCGGAAACTGATAAATCTGAAGTCAGTAGCCGTCAACCAGGTGTGTTTGTTCGCGTTTTATTGCTCGAAATTCACAGCCAATTTCGCTTCGCCCATAATTACGAGGATTGATCGAGTTCATGTTGCAGTAGAAGCCGTATTTATTACTTTCGCTATCAGCATTTAACTGTTTGCGATATATTGTTGGCTGAGGTAATTTTTATCGACTTCCAATTAGACAGATTAGAAACCGATCTTGCCGTTTAGAACTGATATACGTCGGCGATTCTTAATCTTACTGTGCGTACATGTTAACGCGGAAACTTTGAAATATACAATATGTCATTCCTTAACTGAGTGTATTTTAGCATCCCTGTGTCCTTGCTTTATGTAGAGAGAAGACAGCCGGGACTCATTCTGCCGTGAGATTCTGTAGCGTCTTCGGTAGAGTGTTGGGCCTGTAACCCAAAGGTCCATGGTTCCAATCCCGGTGGAGACAAGCAAATATTCTCTCTTCATTAATTCAAAATATATACATTAGTAGGCTATAGAGAAAGCTAATGTTTTTATGTATAGTAAGCGAATGACATGTTTCCACAGATTTATTTCACAAGGCTTTATCAGTTGTTATTTTATATTTTAAAACATTTATTTCAGAGATCGATTTCAAGTAAATTTGCATATATAAAAATATTTGCAAAAAAACCTAAACTGTATCATTATTACACAGAGAGGTCACTATCCATAAGATTGATTGAGTGGGGGTTTTGTGCTATATTTAATCTAATTTCACTAATATGACTCTGGTGT
>JARFOD010022284.1:0-10932 GCA_031763545.1 Mopalia muscosa
AAATTTTTTGTTTTTCAAAGTCATTTCATTCATTTTTGTCTTTTATGCACAGTCATTTTTTATCACTGTCTTTATCATCGCTTTATTCTTGATGTAAAATACAAATACAGAAAAGCAACGAATCAACCAGTTGGAAAGGACATTTCTCCAACCGAACATGTTTTGTGATGTCTAGTGTGTAACTGTGTCTTGTGAGGGTGGTGTTGTTTAACTAATACAGGTTGTTTTAGTTATGACTTTATGACAACAGAGTGATGTCCTTTTGTGAAATAACATTATCGGTTTATGGCAAGGGAGGGCAAATCCATCATTTTTAACATGAGTTAAACATCTACGTTAATGATAGGGAATATTACAAATTACCAGTTAAACATCAAGAAAACCTTATGAATTACCTTTACCCATAGCCAGGGGCTTAGCCAGAAATCAGAAATAGGGGGTCCAAAATGGTCATTTGGCATCATTTTTCGGATAACTGAGTGTCCAATTTTGACATTTTCTGTATCTCCTACATGTTAAAGTTTCTTGAAACAGGGCGTCCAAATGAGTCAATTCTTCACTTCAGGGAGTCCATTTGTACGGGTGGACGGGTGTCTGCCTTAGCCCTTGCCCATAGCAATAAATATTATCTTATGCAGCAGTTACAATTTTAATGCTATATTTTACTGAAAACCAAACAACTCGTAACGTCAAAGTATAGGCTGACTGCCTACCATGCCATAACGTGGCAATGTCATTTCGCAAAGGAACATCACTCTGTTGTCATAACATCATAACTCAAAACCTCTGTATTGGACAGGTACATCTTTACACATATATAAACAAAACTAAGGCCTGAATTCTCAATAAAATAAACAAACAAGCTGTCACAATTATAACACAACAGTAAATTGCGATTGGGTGGTTTTTAAGAGGTATTTTCCCGTTTTCCACTGTATTGAGGCTAGGTGCAGTGTAACGTGGACAATCTGTCGTCATATAAGTGAAAAACACTTGAGTACGACATTAAACCCCAATTAAACAAAGAAAAATCATTGTTGTATCTCCTGTCGTCGATCAGCTATATGAGCGAGTCACATGTTGTGGCTCCGGCAATCGCGTGCATGGTTTTTACGAGGTATCCTCCCGTTTTCCATTGTATTGAGGCTAGGTGCAGTGTGATAATATAAGTGAAATACCCTTGAGTATGACGTAAAACCCCTATCAAACAAACAAAAATATTGTAGTCTTGCGTGAACCAAACATATGCAAGTTGTAAGCAACTGATGATTTCAAATACATGTAAATATATTCAACCACAGACTTATTTAAAAAAGAAGTTCAATTTTTTGTTTTAATCACTTAATTAGTCAGAACAATCAATCAATGAAGTCAATAATTGTACACATCACAAATTTAATCTTTCATTACTTTATGCGGGCGGTTTGCTCTCAGAGCTAAAGGGGAACAGGAAGCCGATCTGTTTGTGCTGTCTGTATTGCGTCTTGTTGTTGTCGTCCTGTAATTGTCCCGTCTTGTCTTTGCTTGTTGCCAGTGGTGTCGAGGGTGGTTTCTTCACCCATTGGGCTGCACGTCATCATATAAGTGAAATACCCTTGAGTACGACGTTGAACCCCAATCAATCAAACAAACAAACAAATTCATTAGTTTATTATTTTATTTATTCACTATCATGTAAATAAAAATCCATCACCCATTACAGAATTCATTAGACGAGGTAAGCATGTTAAAAAACTCATGTCATTGTAGTCCAGCTACCTGTCCGTCAATTTCAGTTTTAGACTCCATACTTTTTAATTCTAAATCTATAATTTTTTTATATATTCTTTTTTGTCATATTCCTTTTTTTCCCCTAGTTTTTTTCTCACTATTTAAAAAAAAAAATTTTCTGTATTGCTTTTATTTTATTTTCATACATTTATGTTGTCGGCCAAATTTTCTATGTTTTGTATGAATATGACTGCAGCTTTGTGTAATTTTATGCACATGCATCTCAGTTTGCCCTCTAGTAAAGGGTAGTGTATGCTGATTCAATCATGCCCTTCTAATCTGGCACTTTAAATATGAAACATCGATTTTGCTACATTTTGAGCTCTCTTCGCATTTTGTGGCTGTATTTGTGTGGCTTTTTACTGTCAGGGTTCACCCTTCTTATATAAGTGAAATGCCCTTGTGTTGATGTTACTGTTATAACGCACATTTCCCATATAAGTGAAATACCCCTGTAGGGATTTTACTGTTAATGTGCACCCGTTGCATATAAGTGAAACGACCTTGCCTTACCTTTACTCTTGTAGCGCACTCTTCCCATGTAAGTTAAAAACCTAGCTATGAGGCTATGAAATTATTGAGGGTTTCACATGAATTGTCTCCAGTAATCACAAATATGGCTAAAAAAATATTTTTTTAAATATATTTATTTTATGGTAGGCATTTTTGTATGTAATTACTTTTCATGTATGCTTATTGTAATTTGTTGTTTATAGCATTTATAATGTCAGTGTAGTAAACCTTTTTTTGTTTTTTATTGTAGAGGTCATTTTTGTTTTATTTGATTATTTCCATACTGCATGTTCTTAGAGGTGAAATTATTAAGTTTTTATTGATGTTTTTAATTTCTAATTTAACTTTTGTTTTAATAATCTGACTTTCATTGCTGTTATGTAAATGTTTTTTATCATAACTTTAAATTAATCAATCAATCATTGCTCATGAAAAACACAACTCCGTAAATCCTGTGCCCTTACGATCTGCTGCCCCAGTGTATTCTGGAGTATTTTCTACACTTTGGCTCACAACCATGGCTTAGTGGTAGTGTGCATAATTTCTAATCCTACTCCAATGTACCGTTCACAGGATCGAATCTGTCCGTCCACTATCAAGTACATGTATATGAGAGAATCACAGGATTTAGCCCCGGCAATCTCAAAGGTGGTTTTTACGAGATTTCTTCTCAGTTTTCCACTGTAATAAGGCAATAAACAGTATGAAGTGGACAATCCGTCATTATATCAGTGAAATACCCTTGAGTACGACGTTAAAACAGGATCAGACTAAGAAACAAACTACACATTTTTTATGTTAATGACACCAATAAGCCATCAAAATACACACAGAAATTAATATCCTGTGCTATGCTGTAACAAAATTACTCAAAATGGTCTCAAAATAATCCCAAATAACACATTTGTGTTGCCAGTTTTCCGCCTTGTGTTTCGCTGTATTTAAGTAGGGCAGATTGTCAAGTGGACAATCTGTCATCCTATTAGTGAAATACCCTTCAGTACCTTGATAAACCCCAATCAAACCTTCCCACTGGTGAACACAACTGACTGAAACCAGGAAAAAAAACATGCAAAATATATTTTTGGGGAGGGACCAGTTATTTTTCAAACAAGAAATAAAATGAGATCAGAAAAGTTGAGGCTTATCAAGCAAACTAATCCTGTCCTAGGAAAATATAAGGTAATGAATAACCCTAGTTGGGTTGTTGTTGTTGCAAGCCACAGCCTCTTTAGTTTATAATGACAGTTAAATATATGGAGTTGTTGTTGTTACAGGCTACGACCCAGCTAGTGAATGCCATTAGAGGACAGGCTGATTCTTACTCGGACTCTGAGATCCAGAAACGTCTTTTAGCTGCTGCCAAACAGCTTGCAGATGCCACCGCTAGAATGGTAGAAGCAGCCAAAGTAAGTAAAGATCCAGGTTTACTATTATTCAAATAATTGTCCTCCGATATATCAGTGAGTCACAAGATGCTGCTCTAGCAGTTGCGGGGGTGGTTTTTACAAGGTTTTCCACTGTATAAGGCAAGGAACACTGAAAAGTGGACAATTAACTGTCCTATAAGTGAAATACCTTTGAATATGACATTATACCTAAATCAAACGAACGAATCAAAGAATTGTTATATTGACTATTTAAAACAACAACAACAAATAACCTAAAAGAGAAAAACAAATAAAAACAATATTAAATGTATTTATAAACATATTCATTTAGTGATTTTTACTATTATAAACACAAATTCATATATATTTGTTCTAATATTATCGTCTTTGTTAATATTATTTCAATATTATATTCTGTCAACGTATGACATAGATGAAGTCCAGTATATAGGTTCGTGTTTCACCAACATTAAATAAAGATTTTGACTTTGACCTGACTTTGACTTGACTTTGATTTGACTTGACTTGACTTGACTTTGAAATAAATTTTATCCTATTTCTGATTAATTTAGAAATAGGCAATTAACTATTTTCACAGATTTCAGAACAGTGAGTTTAAATGTCATGTTATTATTTCTGTAGGGATGTGCAATGAATCCGAATGATTCTGACCAACAACAGATTCTACGTGAAGCAGCTGCAGATTTGCGCTCAGCGACCAACGCAGCTGCCAGCAATGCCCTGAAACGCAAGCAAATGAAACGTTTAGAGGTAAGGTCACATGTTCAGGGGCTTGATTTAACTGCTTCTTAATGGCGTCTAGCAGAAGGTTAGGAGGGAGCTTCCTGTTTCCCTGGTGCTCTCAGAGCTACATGTTTATGATGGGTAAAAACACATCATTTGATTGTCTTGTTTTGCCTTTGTTTGTTGCCAGTAGTGTCCAGAGTGGCCTCAGTCACCCACTGTGCTTGCAAACACTATTGAGAGTGAAATAACCTTTAGAGGGTCATTAATGGATAAATATTTGGTGACTTTTTATGTTTTATAATAATAACTGATCAATTTACAGCCTTTAGTATTTGAAAACAACCAATCAAAATATTTTCCAATAGTTCATACCCAGTGATGACCTTCCATCTAGTGATTGACCTCCCTGGTTCTAGTTTGTAGACAATGACATTAATGGTGATTTTCTTCAACCATTGCCCTAGCACAAATTTTGAGAGTTTTTAACTTTAGGAAAAGTGTACGACCCCAAGTAAACTAACATGGTATTTACTTTCACTGATTTTAGAAAGCTGCCAAAGAAGCCACCTCTGCTGCTACCCAGTTAATCAACTCCTCGAACACAGCTGGGAAATCCAACAGAAATATTGTGTCACAACAACATCTTATAGAACAATGTCGGGTAAGTTGTCGGGAAGTGCCTCAGTTAATATTGAAAAATTAATCTTTATTAGTTGTTCAATCTTGGTTTTCCACAATACATAATATAAAACTAATTCCTAATATCAATCAATCTTTCAATCAATCAATGAATCAGGTAAGTACATGAGTTGAAAGTATTCATGATACATGGCATTAAATATCATAACAATAGCTAAAAACTGCTGTATCCATGTTACAGGGCTTTAGAAACACTGGCTTGTGTTCTTAAACTGTCCACTGTATTACTGATTGTCAGTTTCTTTATCGTCCATGGCTTATAAAAAGTCAGTTAATCAATATCAGTATAGAATCTTAATTTTATTTTCCAGTCTGTCAGTGAGTTGATACCATCCATGGTACAGGGCATTAGAGCAATGGCTAATAACCCGGACTCTGCAAATTCACAGCTGAATCTCATCAATGCTAGCCAGAACTTTATACAGGTATATAACATTTGTACTGTTCTATTATAAATATATATTTACAACAGCAACAAAAAAACAATTGGAAATTTGTGCTTTATTATTATTGTTTAATTTCGAAAAGATAGTCTAATATTCACTGGACATTTGGAAATTTGTTTCATTAGAAAATCAGGCTTTCTTGCAGAACAATTTGGGAAAAAAATCAGTAGGTCACCTTTGACATGAAACTCAACTATGTTGAACTCACTGTATTCTGGCCTTGTGAGGGAGCGGGTGGGCCATGGCCCTGCAGAATACTCCCTCGGCTTCCTCAGTCAATCGTAAGAGGCGAGAAAAGAGGTTGCTTTCTGTTACTCTGGTGTTCGTAGAGCTAAAGGGTAACGGGAAGCAGATTTGTCTGTATTTGTGTCCGTTGTCATATAAGTGAAATACCCTTGAGTACAAACGTTAAACACCAATCAAACAAACAAACAAACACTGTATTCTGTTTCACATTTCAGCCGGCGAACCGTTTAGTTGCTGATAGTAGTGCCGCCCAGCCTACAGTAGCTGACCAGGCAGTGGTGACTGCTCTAACACACGATATCAGAACTATGTCCTCTGCCATCTCAGAGCTGAGGACAGCTGTCGGAAAGGTGAGGCTTTTTAGTTATGGTTTTTAAAAAAGTTATTTTACTTTTTTTCTGTGACTTCTAGATGTTGCTGCAGGATTTTGGGAGCTTCCTGTTGCCATTGGCCCGCAGCTGTGGCTTAGTGGTAACGAGGGTGCTTCCTAAACTGAACCTGCTTCACTGGATCCAGTCCGCCTGTCCACCATCAGGTATATGAGCGAGTCACATGTTGTGGCTCCTGGCAATGATGGGGGTGGTTTTCCACCGCAATAAGTCTGTGTATATTGTGAAGTGGACAATCCGTCGTCATTTAAGTGAAATACCCTTGAGTACAACGTTGAACACCAATCAAACAAACAAACAATCCTGTTGTCATTGTGCTTTTATCATTCTCTGCGGCTGAAGGCAGGTTTCCTTCAAGTTTTTGGTTGGGGCGCCAAGATATGAGTTAAAAAAACTTAAGCACTGGTTTAAATCTCTATAAATAAATTAAAAAACAACAGCAGAATCAGACTGCTATTTTCCAAGGATCATCTTAGAAAAAGTTGCCTATTCTCTTTTCAGGCTCAAGAAGCATGTGGTTCATTGGAAATAGACTCTGCCTTAGATCAGCTTCATGATCTCCATGGAGACGTACAGGTGATAAAGCAGACGGCCATTGAAGGAAAACTAATCCCTCTACCTGGAGAAACGGTAAGGCAAATCTGGTTTAAGCTTAGTTGAAAAGGTGTATAATAAAAATTCCAGGATAACAACTTTCTGGGAATTTTTTGTTTAAATTTAGAAAAAAATCGAAGGTTAGGTATGCTTATTGTGAAATTTTTTAAAATTGAGGAAGGGAAGAGTGACTAGAAATTAATTTAATTTAAATTTAGTAAAGAAAGCGTAATTTATCTTCTTTTTTTTTGCTTTCAAGGATGAACGTGGGGACTTTAAACGTTTCATTTTCATTGATTTTTAAAACAGTCAACAATGTTTGTCATTTAATCGTATATTCCAGGCTGGGTTCAGGCTCTTCATTTGATCATGCCCGTGCTGTGGCGTAGTGGTCGCGAGTGTGCTTACTAATCCTACTTCAATGTACTGTTCACACGATTAAGTCCATCTGTGACCATCAGTTGTATGAGTGAGTCACGCAATGTGGCTCCACCAATTGCATGGTCGTTCAATCGTAATTAGGCATGGAACAGTATGTAGTGGACAATCCATCATCATATGAATGAAATACCCCTGAGTACGACATTAAACCCAAATCAAACAAACAAATCATTTGATTATTACATGCACTTTGTGTTTCAGGCTGAATCAGCTGCTCTTCAAGTGGGGACCACAGCTAAGTCAGTGGGCTCTACCATGGCACAATTGTTAACAGCTGCTGCTCAGGTATGTCTGCCTTCCTGCCTTTTTATTTTAAAAAGCAATCTGATGATTTTATTTTTCACTTGTCATTGTCCTGTTTTAGTGTTATTTGCTGCTGACATCTCTAACAAGTGTTGAATTTATGTTCCGCTTTCATGTCAATTCCGACTTTTGTATGTAACCATGTTCCATCTTGAGCTGATAGTTAAAGCTGAGTCCCTAAATTCAACTGATGTCTCATTCTCCTTTTATTAAGTGAACCCCCATTAAGCTTTCTGTTGCCCTGGTGCACTAAGATCTAAGGGAAACACAGAATCTTGTCGGTATCGCCTCTTTGTTTTGCCTTGGCTTAGTGGTAAGCCTGTCAGCCAACTAATCCTTATCGATGTTCAGCTCAAAGTGTCATTTGTTGGTTGACTATCAGGTATATGAGTGAGTTACACAATTTGGCTCAGGCAATCCCTGGGTGGATTTTGAAACGTACAATTCCTCCCTATTAAAGTGAAATACCCTTGAATATGACATTAAACCCGATCAAGCAATCAAACAATTTTTTTTTTTAAACTTGTGATCTATCTTTAAATCAATCAAGGCTGTGGCTTAGTGGTAGTGTGTTTGCTTACTAACCTGAACCTGCTTCAATGTACCGTTTACAGGAGTGAGTCCGCCAGTCAACCATCAGGTATATGAGCAAGTCACATGTTGTGGCTCTTGAATCGCGGGGGTGGTTTTTACGAGGTTTCCTCCTGGTTTTCCACCATAATTAGGCTAGGGACAACTGAAGTGGACAATCCGTCATCATTTAAGTGAAATACCCTTGTGTACGGCATTAAACCCTAATCAAACAATTAACTCAATCTTTGATGCTATCTTTTTTAGGGTAATGAGAACTACACAGGAATCGCTGCCCGTGACACTGCTAACTCTCTCAGCGTATTGGCGGGTGCGGTGCGAGGGGTTGCAGCGACAACCAACGACAGGAGGATTCAAAATGATATCTTAGACGCTGTTCGAGACGTTATTGAAAAATCAATGGCGTTACTTGAAGAGGCGAAGGCAGCCGTGAATAACCCTAACAACCCAGAAAATCAAGCCAGACTAGAACAGGTAATACATACTTCTTAATTAAGATTGGGTTGGAGTTATGCCCCCTTTTCGAGGATGTTTAAGGATTATCAGGCTTAAAAAATGACGAAGAAAATAAATTGAAATTGCTTTGCTTTGTAAAATTGTAAAGAACAAATTTGTAAAATTCGAAAATAGTTACCACTAAACCACATTTCATTTTAGCCACTGTAAGTGATATAAAAATGTTTTTATACTCTTTTAAAATTCTTACCTAGACAGAAAATAAATGTTTTCTGAGATGTCTTGAGGATTTCTAACTAAACAATGTGCCTGCCAGATACAATTTCTGAATTGATAAATTTTCTGATAAATTTTAAAGTATTTATTTTGTTCTAAATTAATATTGTTGTAAATGCCCATTGTTGTTGTTGTTTTAGGTTGCTAAGACTGTCTCAGAGGCTCTAAATGGTTGCGTGAGTTGTCTCCCTGGACAACGTGATGTAGACAGTGCTATCAGACATATCACTAGTACAAGCCAAGTCTTCTCTTATACTGAGGTAAACATAACTGATGTATAATTTGTCACAATTATAAACATTCAGGTAACAAACTTTGATTAATGGGATTGATCTGTGACAAAAAGGGGAAATAAATATGTTACTCATAGCCACCTATGTCATTGACAACTAACCATATAATTTAATATTTTGGTCAGTGGTCAAAAGGGGAGATAAATATGTATTCAGATGACCGAAATTGTCACCTACACCATTGACTTACAATAGCATTGTTTAGTGAATGACATAGGTGGCACTGTCAGTTATATGGGCAATGCAGTTATCTCCCTTTTTTGCCACTCCCATTGTCAAAGATAGAAATAATTTCTTTTTGAGTCTTGCAGCCATGATTTATTGGTTATCCCAACTTGGGTGTATCACGCAAAGATCATGCAATCTTGGGGGAGGTTTTTAAGAGGTTTCTTCAGGTTTTTCATCGTATTTAAGCAAGGAGCAGTGTGAAACAGACAATCCTATATTATATAAAGTGAAATATCCTTAAGTACGGTTAACATGGTGGGGGATTTGAGTAGAATATAAACATGTGTATATATATTTTTGATCTATTTGTTTAGTGCAATACCTTTGAGCAGGATATTGAACACAAGTTAATGAATCATTACAATGGTCTTAACCTTACTTGCAGTTTTGTTTTATCACCTTAATGTCCCTATGCATTCAGTAGTTTTAAAAATTTGATTTTAAATATTTGATTTTGTGTATTTTTCAGTTTCCATCAACTACGAGGTCTTTCCAGGATGTTCAGCATGGTCTGAACGCTGCGGCCGTGAACCTAAACCAGGCGGCCAGCGATATCGTCACGTCTGCCAGAGGTCCGCCTCAGCAACTATCAGGCGCATCCTCTCATTACAGTAAAGCCTACCAAGATTTTGTCGACAGCGGGCTGACAATGGCTGGTCTGACGAATGATGTGGACACCAGACATCAAATTGTAGGCGGACTTAGAAATGTTTCGACAACCTCAAGTAAACTTCTTCTGTGTTCTAAATCTGTCAATGCTGATCCCAACGCCCCTAATGCAAAGAATCTATTGGCACAGGCAGCCAGGCAAGTCCAAAGTTTTTAATATTCCCTTGGAATAAACTTTCTTTTCTTTTAGAGGCCCATCTCGGTGGCTTAGTGATTAGTGTGGCTGCTTAATAATTTGATTACCTGTCAAACGCCAATCAAACAAATGCCTGCCAACCAACGGATAAATGATGAGGCTCCGGTAATCATAAAGATTTAATAAGGTTTCCTGTTGGATTCTCATTTCGATATACTTAATCAAGGAACAGTGTAACATGGTCAATCCATCAGAATAAAAGTGAAATACCCTTGAGTACCATATAACAGTTGACCTCAATCTAACAAACAAATTTATCTTTTGTTCCTTAGTAATTAATAATTCCTTATGGCGTAAATACTTATCTAACAAAACCACATTATTTTTCATGTAACAGGTCTGTGACAGAGTCTATAAACCATCTTATTGATATCTGCACTGTGTCGGCACCTGGACAGAAGGAGTGTGATAATGCTCTCAGACAAATACAGGTACGAGTGATTCGTTAACGTCTTTGTGCTCAGCCGTAGGTAAGTCGTTAGCATGTCAGCCTTCGTATCCTACCTGTGTTGGCACCTGGACAGAAGGAGTGTGATAATGCTCTCAGACAAATACAGGTACGAGTGATTCGTTAACTTCTTTGCACTCAGCCATAGGTAAGTGTTTAGTGTGTCAGCCTTCGTATGCTACCTGTGTCGACCCCTGGACAGAAGGAGTGTGATAATGCCCTCAGACAAATACAGG
>JARFOD010022295.1:0-10931 GCA_031763545.1 Mopalia muscosa
GTATTTGTGTCCGTCGTCATATAAGTGAAATACCCTTGAGTACGACGTTAAACACCAATCAAACAAACAAACAAACGGAACTTTCCGGTCAGCTGGACGCCTTTCAGCACCTTCCGGCCAGCTGGACCCCTTTCAAGACATCCTGCTCAGATTGGCCTCTTTTAGCACCTTCCGATCAGCTGGTCTCCTTTCAGCATCTTCATGTCAGATGTATCCCTTTCAATCCCTTCCGATCAGCTGGTCCCCTTTCAGCTCCTTCCGATCAGCTGGTCCCCTTTCAGTCCCTTCCGATCAGCTGATCTCCTTTCAGCACCTTCCGTTCAGCATCCTTTCAGTGCCAGCCAGTTAGTTGTAGTCCGATGAGTACCCTCCGTCTCACCATGCTGAAGGTCCATCTCGAATAGGCTATTAGCAATTTAATCTGGTTTAACCGGCTTATAGCCTTTCGAGCATGTGGTGCCTGTGCTTAATCAGCTGATGTTCTAAAGGCCTTCTCTGGTGCCGTTTCCACAAGTAAATGGGTCCTAGATGCAGTTTTCAATCAATAAATATTAACAAAATTTTTTAAATTAAAATTAAAGGGGAAAATGTATATATTTATAATTTATAAAACAACAATAAATCCCGCCACACATTAGACAAAGATACCCCCCCCCCCCCGCCCGCCCCGTGTCGCAATCTCCCTGAAAAGATTGAAACAGTGAGTTCTGTTTGTAGCCTAAATCTAAGTGTATTGCAATTAAGCCGAAGTAATATAGGCGTATAGTTTATCCTTTATCATATACGGCCCAATTGATAACACAGACTCCAATTAATATAATATCAATTAATTCTGCACCAAAGATCCCAGTTAACCTTAGTTAACTAAATTTATTCACCCCATTGTTTTTATTTCTATTAATACATGTAAATAAATATGGGGTTGTATAATCTATCAAATGCAGCCATCTGTGATCATTATTAGCTGACAGATAATATTAAACCTAAGGAGACTAAAAATAAATCCAGACAAACCGTGCACCTGGTCTCGTTCTGTTTTAGGTCGTGGAATCCTCACTTGGGACTACTTTTCCCTGGGAGAAAAAGGCTGTGACCAATCAAGCAGAAAATGGCGGGAAAGTCCGCGCGACACACTAACCCGCGTGACCCGACTGCGCATAGTCTCTTCCGCTGAACTTTGGCCTTTGTATAAGTTCACGAAGGTCAAACCCTAGTAATTCATTCATGGAACACTTGGGGAATTTGTCATCTCTGAAAACGAGTAAAATATACTGTGGAGTAATTTACAGTACAAGGAAAGTAAATAAGAACTAAAATATATGAAATAGAAGTTTCAATGCATGCATATAATATAATTCCAAATAAAATAATATATAGTTACATTATCTGTACAACTATTTGCGTTTGTGTAACGGAATGTTCAGCAATGGACGCAACATGCAGAGAGAGTTTGCATAACTGTTTATCTTCACTCATATGACAGTGATCTAGCTAATTGGATGAAAGAAACCATCCTGGACGCCACAAACAAAGACAAGACAGTATTTGCACAAGATGCATTTTAAACGAATCCCAAAACATCAGCTTCGTGTTAACTCTTAGCTCTGAGAGCACCAGGAAGCACAGAATCAGAAGTGCACAAAAAAAGAGAAAGAAGACATACTTGATTATTCTGTTTTTGTACCATTAATTGTTTCAAATTTATACTGTATTTATAAAAAAAAAAAAAATTATAATTCCTGATGAAAACACAAGCGTCTAAGACTCGATGAATATTTATTGTATATTAAATGTGATTAAAAAAAAAAAAGAGTTTGAAGTTCGTGTGCACTGAGGTGTCCCAAAGAGCCGCATATATTATAACAGGACAGGTGCGAGCACTGTGCACCCCACACTTACCAAAACAATCACCTGTAGTATTAAGTGTAGCCAAAAGTCCGACTATTTTGAGTACCGGTATTTTATCATTTTGGTTTGCCTGTAGAAAGGGTTCTCATTAGATGTGTAAAGGCCTTGTTCTGCTGATTGCGATCCAAGGCCATGAATTTCCATTTATAATCGACAGTTAGTACTTTAGTATATCTTTATGACTCTCTTTTGTTTGCATATTAAGGATAACAAACTGGCAACAAATATACATTCTAATGAATTTCACGCCTTAATACTGATGAAATAAGATATCATATGAACTGGACTGCTGACCCCCCTCGTATGTACAGCTCTCGGGTTCGGGGTCGCTTGGCAACACGAGGTTGCCTTTCCGGCAACCCGAGGCCGTTCAGTTTGAAAGGGAGTTTCTGGTAATGACAGCTAGAGGTCGCCAAGTGGTACGCGTGCAAACGTTTTCTCAGTTTTCTTCCAATAAGCGGCAAATCTTCATTCGAAGTAAATCACTTTGTAATAATCTATCACTTAATCTATAAACTTGAAATTTTATGGAATAAGAATGGTCGGAGTAATGTCTCCACCAGAAATCATACCCTATCATTTTCACAAACAATCAGCCACAATGTCGTCTGCTCGCCGTGACACCGTCTATTTTCTACAGACACTACAGTTCACAAGTCAGATAAAAAGGTTCGTGGATAAAAGAGATCTGAATAACTGCTTTAACGCATCAGGATCAAGTTTTGTAGTTCAACGAAGCAAGAAAATTATATGGCAAAACTAATTTCCTATTTTAGACGATTAGTTAATTAGTTGATAATTTTTTGTACAAAAATGTTGGATTGAACAAGTGTTGCGAGTTGATGAAGTCCTTTGAGTTTTAAATGATGTTAAGAGTGAAATCTTTCGATGCAAATGTTCAGTAGGAAAGAATCTTTTTCCTCCAATTAAATGTTTTGAAAACGTGTTGAACTGAAATAAAAGCAGACAAGTTGACACGTATTACAGCTTTGTTAGGTGTATTCTGTGTGGTAGGCCATGCATATAGGACAAAACACTGAGTGAATGAAAGAAACATTTTTTTAAATTATGCTAGTTAATTTACACCTGTGATTCGAGTTTATTACAGATAGGTAGACATGACTTGCGAATTCCTATATACCGTATATTGCTAATTGAAAAGCAAGTTTATTGACCATTTATTGCGCTTAGCGACTTGTTCATGGACATTTCGCTTACAAGCCAGCAGTGTTCTTCTCCATTCGCTTGTCCCGTTATATAGGCACGGACACATCTCAAGATCTTAAAAGCTAACTATAGGCTGGAAATTGATTTTACTTCAATGCTGGTAGATTACATACTGTCTTTAGTCAGAAAGAAAAGGAAAACACACTTTCCCCAATTTGGTTCAAATGTCAGTTAATTGCGTTAATTGAACCCTTAACCCAACCCTAACGTTAACCTTAAACCTAATATATTAAGATTAGGCCCAAACCTAACATTAACCCTATCCGTAATCTTAACCCTTAACATGGCACTAAAAATGACTCCGTCTCTCAAATAACGGACTGGGACTTGTCGTTAAATGTGTGTTGAACCTCGTCAATGACTAATCCCGGGTTCACGTCATCCTTTCGGTTAGCCGTCATCGCGCGAATGTCTTCCACGCGTTTTTTTCCCAGTTTCCCACCAATTACTGGAAAGAAAAAATCGCCATACATATTGAATACCCTTCAATTCGACCGTACCGTATTCACAAATTAAATAAACAAACAAACAAACAGACAAACAGACAGACAAAGAAACAACACACAACCGTATGGTAGCTACACACTATCGAGTCATATGTCATACACACAAGTTAAGCTTTTTCAATGGTATTCATTTCAGAGGGATCAAGTGTTTTAGTTTGCAAAGTTTAGCTCGAAGTGTTTTTTTCTCTCCAGTGTGGAAGATGTCAGCGTCCATTTATCTCTCTATAGACGAACCGTAGATGACACGCGTAACGCGAGAAGACAAAGCGCGCGCTCATAGAGACACCGCGAGAAAAAAAATCCAGCCTATCAAGAGTCGATTCCTTGTGGTTTAAAATCTGAGGCATCCAGACTGGGTGTCTTGAGTGCTCGTAAGTGGACCTCAGGGCTAGCCCGGATTGAAAATAATAACAAAGAACTTAAGAGTCTTTTCAGATGCCTTCAGACAACCTACATTCTTAAACGGAAAAAGATCTTAAAACGAACGCCAGATGTTTCGAATAACCTTTCTGTTAAGATTCCCCTACGCCTTTGACAGCAGGCACGCGTCGGACAAGCTGTGGACGAGCACATCTGCGACTAGGCGCGTGCAATCTATTTGACATGCAAGCTACAGACAAACAGATAACGGAGTTAAGGACAAAGATCAGGGCATACTGGGGACACAAGATAGGGTTACCCCCATAAAAGGGTATCTAGAGTTGAGAGCTGTTAGAAACAGCACAATAAAATCCACCCAAAGTTTATAATGTTTCAACTGTAAGGTATATATGCCAACCAATATACAATGAAATATATTTAGGGATAATGTTGACATTTTGTTAATATCCTGGACATGCATTCTGCGTGTAGCAGCAAAATTTCGTGTTATACATGAAAAGAGATATCGTCCCACCCCCTTGTAATTCTTGCCTGGAATTCCAATCCGGAGTTCTTGCTCCACCAACAATTTAGGACAGACAGAAATCTACAATTATGAATCGGGCACTCTACCACGATAATCGTAGGCTGTTTAATCCCTTCTGCTTTTCGTGGACAAATTATCAGGGTTTTTTTTCTCACACACGTGAAATTCGCTTTCATAAATGTAGTGCTTTATTTCACATACGTGAAAAGAAAAAAAACCTAAATTTTTCGTTTAGGTTTGTATTACTTCTGGCGAATATGTGAAAAGAAATGTATGCTTGTTATAACGAACTGTATATCACACATTTATAAAGGGGATAAAAATTATATTAAAAGTCATATTAAATCAGATTTAGCCAGGCTGAGGCAAAGACATGGGCATAATGCTAAGCCTTGGGCAATAAAAATAAAAAAATAAAAAAATCATTATAAATTATACACAGGCCAGATGGTTTTATTTATTAGATCGGTCCCAGATGTTGAACAAAGCAATTGATGCTAGCAGTTAACATCTCTCGTTGGTGATTAAGCATCGACGCTGGGACACTGAAGAAGCCAACAAAAAGCTTGTTTGCGGAGTGATGTAGGGGAGACAACCCGAAATACCAATCACGTGACAAGACGATGACTGCAAAACATTTGTTTCACTATAAGAACATTTTATCTTGCATATGTTTAAGAAAAAAATACGATTCTCGAGACACTTTTGAAAGTTAAAAAGTTCTAATCCTAACACATATAGAAAAGACGTCTGAAAACATATCTTAAATGCTATTGTAATAATATTTAGGGGCCGGCTGTTCGAAGCCCTATTAAATTTTATCCGCTATTAGATGACGTCACGTTTTCCTGAACGTCAACCTCTAATCCATTATATTCGTTTTAATCTGGAGTTAGCGAATAATAGTATTTCGAACAACTGCATGGTCCAAGTTTACTAAAATGCCGTTAAGATGGTTGATGCATGTAGTCATATATTTAACTCTTTATACTCATTTGGAAGCTATTATTTCATAGATTGACTCTAGGGTGCAGCCTGGTCATCTTGTTTACGACTTTCTTTTATTTGTTTATCTCTGGCTCTCGTCGCCTAAAGTATTGGTTAAAATTAATGCGCGATGTCCTGACATGACGTAGGCTTACGAGAGTTGTCTTACTCTCGTCTACTATAGACACTCTCGCGAGAATACAATTCGCTAATGTGCGTACCGGACGCCATCACGCATATTCCCTCAGGTCTAAACGAAAATTAAATCTTTTTTGTATTTCGCAGAGTCATGGAATCTAAGTTAATGAGTTGGGATTTAAGCCGCATGTAGGCCTATTTTGAGAGCAAAAATTAAAAAAAATACGTTATTGCCAAGGGAGGGCTTCCTTTATTGAAAGATTATGTGTTTGTTTGATTGTGGTTTTACGCCGCAGTTAAGATAATTTTATTCCTATGACGACTTGTCAGGCTAATGTTGAATGAAGGAAACCACCGTGGAAGCTCAAAGAGCACTAAGGCAGGAAACTGTTTTCCAATCACCCGCGATAATCGAAAGGAGAAAAAGGAGTGTAATTTTTACATAATTTTATTTCTGCTTGAGATAATGAGACAAACTAAGGTCAATAGTCTCTATGGACGTACGGCATATCCACTCAAAACGCGAGAAGACAAAGCGCGCGTTTAGAGAGCCACCGCGAAACAAAATTCCAGCCTATCAAGAGTCGATTCCTTGTGGTTTAAAATCTGGGGCATCCAGAGTGGATGAGAGTGTATGTAAGTGGACCTCAAGACTAGCATGCTTCAGATAATGAGACAAAATAAGTTCAATATTTATTTTAAAAAAAAAATTAAAAAAATAACACATTTTGCTCTAGCAGATACCATTTACCTTTGTTTTTTATTGCATGACCTTTGTTGACGCAACGGTTTCGTTGTATTTGGAGAAAAACCTTTGTATTGTACTCGTCAAAGCCTTCAACATATTTTAACAGATTGATGAAAAATACCTTTTCTGGAGTTGAAAGAGAGAAAGAGATTTTTGACATGTTTTCATAATTACTTTTGACCTACATAGTTGTTTAGATGTTGTGAGTAGGCTAAACATGGCCGAACTGACCAGGCTCGGTCAAATTAGTCTAAAGACATTGTAAGGCTTATGGGTTTTTGTGTGAGTCTTTTTGTTGGCTTATGTCGTTCACATGGCTTTCACTTGGATTTGTACTACATTTTGTATCAATATAACTTTTTCATATATTTGTACGCTTTGGGGTCAACCCGAACCATATTTTCCCGAGAGTTTCTATACGAAGAAAGGTTATCCTATTTAAGAATGGAGTAAGTCTATCAAGAAAGATATGGCGTCGGTTTAGGATTGCGATAATGGCGCACATCATTCTAAGGGATGGAATTGCCACTAATTAAATGATGTATGTATGTAGGGTTACGGAAAGGGTTAAGGGTTTAAGTTTAGTTTAGCATTGCCATTGACCCTAACCCAAAGCTAAGAATGCACGTTTGGTTTAACAGTACCGTTAGGGTTTGGTCTAACAAGTTCGGTCGAACAGTACCGTCAGGGTTTGGTCTAACAAGTTTGGTCTAACAGTACCGTTAGGGTTTGGTCTAGCAAGTTTGGTCTAACAGTACCGTAGGGTTTGGTCTAACACGTTTGGTCTAACAGTACCGCTAGGGTTTGGTCTAAAACGTTTGGTCTAACAGTACCGTTAGGGTTTGGTCTAACACGTTTGGTCTAACAGTACCGCCAGGGTTTGGTCTAACAAGTTTGGTCTAACAGTACCGTTAGGGTTTGGTCTAACAGTACCGTTAGCGTTTGGTCTAGTAAGTTTGGTCTAACAGTACCGTTAGGGTTTGGTCTAACAGTGCCGTTAGGGTTTGGTCTAACACGTTTGGTCTAACAGTACCGCTAGGGTTTGGTCTAACACGTTTGGTCTAACAGTACCGTTAGGGTTTGGTCTAACACGTTTGGTTTAACAGTACCGTTAGGGTTTAGTCTAACAAGTTTGGTCTATCAGTACCTTTAGGGTTTGGTCTAACAAGTTTGGTCCAACCGTACCGTTAGGGTTTGGTCTAACAAATTTGGTCTTACAGTACCGTTAGGGTTTAGTCTAACAAGTTTGGTCTAACAGTACCGTTAGGGTTTGGTCTAACAAGTTTGGTCTAACAGTACCGTTAGGGTTTGGCCTAACAAGTTTGGTCTAACAGTACCGTTAGGGTTTGGCCTAACAAGCGTTTAAACGTCACAAAGTGTGTAATTACCTATACCAGATATCGATGTAGCACTTCAATAAAGCTAACTCAATACAGGTTTGATATCACCATCGAATAAATTATGCATCATTTTATTATTTTGCCTAAAACGGGAAGCGACTGATGCTTCTGTTAAAATTTAAAGTCTACCATACGGGTCGAAGAGACAAACATTTAAGCTCACCAATAGATACTTGAACTGTATTTCCCCATTTTAACAAGGCTCATGGCCGATTTCAAGTCTCGTCAGTTTGGCATATAAAATGTGTGAGAAAGTTTAGTATATAGAATATTATTGGACAGTATTCACAGTAATAATAATTTAACCCATAATAGCCGGTAAGTGAAAATGGACCCTACTTGCTATTGTACAGCAATGTGCACTCTATCTCTGTATCTGTAAGTACGGTTATATTGTAGGCCTACGATAGACTATTAGACACAGAACTGTGCATCTAACTCAGTAGGTTAAGATGATAAAGCAGGTAGAAATCCAACTTCTCAAACGCTCCAATTAACACTGATTTGTGTTCTTTTGTGGTTTAGAAGAGTGTTAAAGTTTAGAATCCTTTTTAAACAACAGGGTGTGTAACGTTGTAGTTTGAACGTTTTGAAATAATAGCACATGTCAAATCGTCATGTTTGTAAAAGGTAAACTGATAAAGCGAACTCGCTGGTAGTTCAAGTCATAATGCTTCATGATTGCCCCTTGTATTTTTGTGTTATTGTTTTTGTTTGGCAGCTCACGCTGTGAAGAAACAGTATAAATAAACAATTCTAAAAATATATGTTAACTGCTAAACAGAGTAAAAATAGGCCTATGGTCCACGAGGGGTTTGATGACAAATCTCAGGGCATTAGCTTACTCTCCACCTTTGTGTCTGTCTGGGTTTTTTCCCCCTTTGTTTACAAATTCAGACACGGATTTCACGTTGTCTGGAAAAGTCTTTGACGCATTAAATTAGTAAATTTATAGACAATCGTCACATAATCCGCTTTCATCCGATCGGCTTCTAAGTTAAATCCGGTTTTGTTGTCTCCCAAGGCTCGTACAGTTTGAGACGCAGTGCGTTATCTCCAATTGTCTACACCACGACTTTATTGTACGACAAAAATATCCGCTGACCGAATTGTATACAGATCAAAGACTGCTACATACCAAAACAGACTGTCATAGACTACCTTCATTACAAGTGACATTAAAGGGACGAATGCAACAACGCGCCACAACTATGCGCGGAACGCCGGGATGCATTGATGATAATTCAACAATTTTACCCAAAAGTACAAGGCTTTACAGCATTGAGAAAAGATTCTGTTCGATAGATCGATAGATTTATACATAAAATATGATATATAAAATGCTATTATTCATAAGATGCCTGAGCTGATAACTGTTCTTTTTTAAAACTAATATTTGGATAGCAACCTTGTTTCGGAAATTGTACCTGTATCGTATGGGGTTTTACTATAGATGATTCTAAAACGATGTATTCACATTTAGATGTCTGCTCATTTTTATTGTGCGTGACTTTGTTTACTAGTGTTCGCCAGTATTTGATCTTTTGTCGTATTATCGGAAAAAAAACACACATAAAACCCGTGTTTGATAATTACACCGTACTTTAACAAACCAAAGAAAAACAAAACAAATAAAAAATAGACCTACGCCCAGGTGAAAAGTTCTCTAAATTATCAGTGTTTTTGTGGTGTTTCCAGCTCGCCTGTATACGAAGTAAGAAGAGCTTATGTCATACCCCTGGCGTCGGCGTCAGCGTCGGCGTCGGCGTCGGTGTCAGCCATGTAAAGGCTTCTATAATGAAATGTACTAAGGGACTTTTTCTGAAACTTTATACACAGTTTGCCTGACCAGAAAGGAAGACATAATTAAAATTATATGGAATTCTGTGAATATAATTTATGCTAATTAGGTGATCCTGTTTTTTACAAAATGGCGGACAATTTGCGTTAAGCAATATAGCCTATATCCAAATTGAATAGACCGATTTTTCTAGAATTTTAGGTAAATGTTCCACAACATGAGAGGAGAGGGATATTACTTATTTTAACGAGGTTCTTAAGTAAATTTGCGTTAAACACCTTAACACCAAATTGAATAGCCCTATTTTCCTCAAATTGTCGGTAAATGTTCCACAACATGAGAGGAGAGGGATATTGTCTGTTCGGCTAATTATATGCATATTAATTATTTAAACGAGTTTTTTAATTAAATTTGCGTTAAACACCATAACTCTACTTGAATAGCCCGATTTTCCTAAAATTTTTGGTAAATATTCCACAACATGAGAGGAGAGGGATATTGTCCGTTCAGTTTTTCATAAAATTTGCGTTAAACACCATAACTCCAAATTGAAAAGCCCAATTGTCCTGAAATTTTGGGCAAATGTCACACAACATGGGGGGAGACGGTCAATATCAGTTCAGCTAATTACATGCATATTAATTACTCTTAACGGGCTTTATAAGATATTAAATCATTTTGCATTTTTACCTTTAAGGTAAACGGAATGCATTCCCTTTCATTGGCGGAACAGGCGAGCTCTTTGGCAGCCTTGCTGCCAAGTATTTTTAATTGAAAGATTTACTTTGAAATAAGTACACAGCTATTTTGAGTAAGGAGAAATTATCCAACTTTTCTGGAAACACATTCTCATTTGTGTCAGATGTCAGAAATTAAAGTTTCAGTGTTTTTCTTTGTAATTTAGAAATTTTCAATTGATGTTTGAAGCTTGTTGAACAGTTTGTTACTTTATGAAAAATATCGAGACCTTATGTACTTCTTTATAAATCCAGTATACATTTAAATTACTAAATCAAAAATTAATGAAAACACATGGAAAAAATAAACAAACAAACCAAAGTGCAACTATTATTATTATTAATTGTTTCAGCTTTTATTTTATGTTTTCAGAAATAATTACGATAAAATGTCTTACTTTTATCACCCTATTGTTGTGAGCTGTCTTATGATTCCAGAACCGATACAGTCAGCTTTTGGAAGTTCAAAGCAGTTAAGCAAGCCATTTCAAAATATCAAAATTTACATTAATGTTACCTGTGAATTATATACCATGACAATACTTTATATCCACATACCAATAGCCGTTGGA
>JARFOD010022306.1:0-24488 GCA_031763545.1 Mopalia muscosa
TGTCCCATGGTGTTTTCCTGACACAGGCTAGCCGAGGACAAGCGCTCCTGTCCCATGGTGTTTTCCTGACACAGGCTGGCCGAGGACAAGCGCTCCTGTCCCATGGTGTTTTCCTGACACAGGCTAGCCGAGGACATGCGCTCCTGTCCCATGGTGTTTTCCTGACACAGGCTAGCCGAGGACAAGCGCTCCTGTCCCATGGTATTTTCCTGACACAGGCTAGCCGAGGACATGCGCTTCTGTCTTTAAAACATCTCCAGTTTAGAACTCGTCGCCGCTACATTCCTGTTTGTTTCAGACCTTGTTTCAATAGGGGAGTAAATCAAAACGATAGCATGACATGCACAGAATTGTTACAAGGAAGATTGCAATGAAGTAAAATCATCATACTTAAGGACTTTGTGTGTAAAATGTTGCTATCATTTTTATTCGTTCGAACTAATGGTCTTAGGCGGTGAGGAACACAACGCCATGTCCAACTCGGTCTCCCCTCCCTCTGAAATTCGCTAATAAACACAATTCCGTATACAATTTAAAGATAGAGCAATCGAAACATATGATTCCATCTTGCTTGCGTCAACATTTCATGGCTTTTAACCAGATGCAAATAAATATTTTGTCTTTTATTTCGTCCCAAAGTTAAAAAAAATTTAATCATTTTTGTAACGTAATAAAATAAATGAAAAGATTAATTGAAAAAATAAATTCGTCCATCAATTAACACACTACTTAATAAATACAACACTACATTTTTTAATTAACACAAAATACAATAATAAAGATTAAAATAATTCCATTAAAAGAGAATTAAAATAAATAAAATAATAAATAAATGTCACCTGGCTTTCATTTAGCAGTATCGCTATAGACAGAACCTTTGACCTCTGTATCATAATGGCACATTAAATTCTCCAAATTCTCGTCAATTCTCATGGAGAATAAAATATAAAGTTTTTGCATTAATTTGTCGTCTAATCATTTTTATTCGTGTAGTATCTTGTTGGTTGATCTTAATTCTAACTTGATTAAATGCCGGTACTGGTGATTGCGTGGGCCTTCAGCTTACAGTGAGGGGATCAACGCGGAGTACCCCGCACCAGCTGCTTCCATCCACCCCGGCTAGCTGACAGCCTGATTGATTTTAACAGGGACAAACGCTTTAGAGAGGCCTCTTACCGATCGATGTGTTCGGGTGGCCGAGTCAATATTTTAGGTTCCTTATTACCATCCCAAGCTGACGACCACGGACTCTTCGCTATAACTAATCACCATATTTGGAAACACATTTCACACGGATCTGGTTGGAAATTGATGTACATCTAGTGAGAATTGTATAAAAATAATCATAGTATCGCGACTATGCCTCTTCAATTAATTTCTTTTGCGGTTGCCTTTATTGTCCAGATTATTTGTAACTGAAGTTTCTTATATTGATAAGCTATGAAATGTTTATGATGTGTTAAGCCGCGTTACACAACATATGACACAAGAAGCAGTCTGAAGTGAAATGTAATATAGGCCTACATTTATAAACTTTGCTTCTGGACTACCCACGATATCCACTCTCACATCAAATCTAATTTTATAAAACATATTTCATAAATGGTTATGACGAGTAGGAATGTCCACGAATGGACTGGTACTAAAATGACTGTGCTTTACGAAAAACAAAAACAAAAAACAAAACAAAAAAAACCAAACAAACAACAAAAAACAGATTAGAGTTATTATCACTCTCTACACACTTGAAAGAACAAATTAACAGTAGGCTTAATATTAACAGATGCCGTTAGATATTCTTGATGGACAAAGGGGAATATGTTTTAGCTGTTCATCCTGTTGGTGGTTGGATACAGCAATAGTATAGGGGAATCATATCAGCGGATTTTATAACAAGAATTAGTCTAAATATATCCCCGATTTCGTTTTGTGACACCTGCGCATGGAGATGTAATGGTTCTTTAAGAAGAAAGACACAGCAGTGTTTAACCGATGTAAATAATTACCCCAGACCGGACGGTCAGCAGCTAGGGATTGTTTGGTTTTATAGAAAAGCTGACTGTGGTTGAGATGTGATAGTAGTCTAATGTTCTTAATACCGTATCATGGTGGCCGTCAATCTATCTGCTACATATCCCCATGGGAGAGACAATGTTTTCAGCCGGCGATTTCATGCGCCCAAATCGAAAACTCTTTCCGCCCGAGTGATTAGAAGCTGTAAATAAACGAGACTCTTAACCTAACAGATCGAACTGCCTTGTCTAGCCTCAAATAGGCGACCCAAATATGTAATTGACGACACGTTTTCTATGGACGATGGATGGTGCCATCTTAAGTTTTTGAAACACGTGAGGGTATAAATTACGTCTCACCAGTCAATAGTAACGTTATAGGGTACTATCGATTTGGGTTTAAAGTACCTTAATCGCATAAACAGTGACTCGTCTCCTTATAGAAAGGTAATTTGAGATCGGTTAATGGTAGCCGATAGCTCAGGTTGGACTTTAATGTCTCCATCACCCGGTTCAAATCTTCTTCTGCTGTTAGCCCTTTGAGCGTTATCTTTTTATGGGAGAATATGTATCCTTCTGACACATTTATCATGGGAGGATATGTACTCTTTAAGCACATTTCTCATGGGGGGATATGTGCTCTTCGAGCACATTTCTCATGGGAGGATATGTACTCTTCTAGCACATTTCTCATCGGAGGATATGTGCTCTTGGAGGATATGAGCTACTCTAGCACATCTCTCATCGGATGATATGTGCTCTTGGAGGATATGTGCCCTTGGAGGATATGTACTCTTCTAGCACATTTCTCATCGGAGGATATGTGCTCTTCTAGCACATTTCTCATCGGAGGATATATGGTCTTCTAGCACAATTCTCATCGGAGGATATGTGCTCCTATAGCACATTTCTCATCGGAGGATATATGATCTTCTAGCACATTTCTCATCGGAGGATATGTGCTCTTCTAGCACATTTTTTATGGGAAGATATTAGCTCTTCTAGTACATGTTTTATGGGAGGATATGTGCCCTTCGAGCACATTTCTTATGGGAGGATATGTGCTTTTCTAGCACATTTCTTATGGGAGGATATGTGTTCTTCTAGCACATTTCTTATGGGAGGATATGCGCTCTTCTAGCACATTTCTTATGGGAGGATATGTGCTCTTCTAACACATTTCTTTTGGGAGGATATGTTATCTTCTAGCACGTTTCTTATGGGAGGATATTAGCTCTTCTAGCACATTTCTTATGGGAGGATATGTGCTCTTCGAGCTCTTCTTATGGGAGGATATAAGCTCGTCTAGCACATTTCTTATGGGACGATATGTGATCTTCTAGCACGTTTCTTATTGAATGATATGTGCTCTTCGAGCACATTTCTTATGGGAGGATATGTGCTCTTCTAGCACGTTTCTTAAAGGAGGATATTAGCTCTTCTAGCACATTTCTTATGGGAGGATATGTGCTCTTCTAGCACAGTTCTTATGGGAGGATATGTGCTCTTCTAGCACATTTCTTTTGGGAAGATATGTGCTCTTCTTACACATTTCTTATGGGAGGATATATTATTTTTTAGCACGTTTCTTAAGGGAGGATATTAGCTCTTCTAGCACGTCTTTTTATGGGAGGATATGCACCCTTCCAGCCATTTCGTATGACAATTCAAACGTAAAGAGTTTCGAGAAGAGTTGCCTTAAATAGCCTAACGTTCTCCAAGTTGTAAACTTCAAACAGTCCCCGCAGATGAGCAGTTATCTGACCTTTTGTGATTAAGCCCTGGATGTCGACATTTCAACTTCCGATTTTCTCCAATTTTTTAAAATTATCTCTCCTAGGGCTTTTACTGGTTGCCAAGCGTCTTTTAAACGTGCGAACAATAATTTATCGAGGCAATTTCGGGTAGATTTTTTTCATCATCCGATCAAACTGGTCTCAAATCTCGCTCAGCCTTGTAATTTGGCGGATGAAAAATGAATACTAATAAGATAAAGGCAAAATATGATACATTTTAAATTTTCCGCATGAGTTCCACATCTTTCTAGAAATAAATGGTCCGATTAACACGGCTAAAATACCTTGAGACATTTAGAAGAAAGAAAACAGACTGGAAACGTAACAAATCCACTCCGGTTGCTGCTACAAGACGGGCCTTTTAACCGGTGGAGATATAGCCCTATATATGAAAACTATATTTTCTAAAGATAATTGGGGTTGATAAAACACAAGCTGTTCAGTTTATATTAGACATAGACTTGGTGGATGTAATTGTTGATAAGACAAAGCCATCACCTGTGACTCTTCACATTACCATAGAAATGCTCTCCTTCGGGAAGTCTGTCAGCTTATTGCTTATTTAAGAGGCTATAATTGATTAGAAACCGCAGCTGAAATAGACAGTTTATGGAAATATGCCATTCCTTGAAGCGATTTGGTCAATAGTTATTTCGCCTAAGGCCACAGCATGAACGCTGTGTTAAAGCGCATCAACATTTCAGAATTGATGGCTTACTACTGACAAAAGTTGCGAAAATTTATATATTAATGTATATCCATAATATAGGCCTTAAAGTTTTTTGTTTTGAAACTTGTCATTTTTGCTCTGTTCTGTATGAATATGTCTATTTCAGTAATATGGTAGTTTAAGATTCGGGTCTTCACTAAAGCACGATGTGACACCCATATTATATAACAAAACGCTTAAAATATTATGAAAACATTCTCACATTGGACAAACAGCGCGCGTGTTTATCTAAACTCGTGCTTCTCTTCTTTGAGACTTTTCCCTGACGATATTACTCCTGCTGACAGCACAATGCTATTACAGTATTGTAATTATGTTTTTCTGATCTAGACAGCAGGTTGGATGTTTGGTATTGATTATTTCCCCTGCATTAGATTTACGCACATCACAGATCGATTGTAGATCCTAGTCAATTGGTATTTTGGTCAGTTTCGCTTCCTGTATCTTATTCTTATTCGGTTGCATTTATAACAAATAACGTGCTCGTAAAAGAGCCGCTTTTCAACCCCGCCCCAATGCAGAAACAGACAAAATTATATTGGCCTACCATTCCTAAGCAATTCCCGAGAAGAACAGAACGCCTTCAGAATCTAAATGAGCACATGCTCATCCATCTATGTAAACTGTCAGGCAAAAGGCATGTCGCGTACGCACACTTTTATGGAGATGAGCTCCATGAGGCCACCAAACTTTGGAAATTTTCGTAGATGTCTAAATCAAAACGAACACAAAAAACTAACAACAACAACAGCAAAACATATAGTTGTGTCAACCCTAAGGCAAGTCTTGCAGCAAAGATTCAAATTCTGTCATTAAAAACGGAGATCTGGTCGTGACTGTAGCTTAGAATATTGTAGTCACATGATAGCACTGTAAGTAGAGCTCGCTTATGTCGAAACACTTGCAACAATTTGGTTAGATATATACAATAGTCCCCAATTGATTAAAACCGTCGCCGTCTTACCCCCATAACTTGCGCATTGACTGTCTGGTCATAAACCCGGATCATTTTGAAAGTAGTGATATTCGGTAAATGACCTAAAATTGCGCGGTGATCGCCTGTGAATTACAGCTGTATAAATACTGGGCGTAAGCTGTGATGCCATTTACCTGTAGATCAATGAATTTCCCTTTTTCAATGATACCATAATACGCCCCAATCTGACAAAAAACAAATTAAAGATACTAATTTATATTAATCAATTGTAAATAAAAAATTGTGCCATTTTGTTTGAACCCATATTACACAGTATACATTTTTAAGCAGCTAGATTTTTTTCTGTGTCAGAAAGTAGAAGCCCGCCTCGTGGTCTCCTTGTAAGATAATGCTGGCATGGCCTTATCCCAAAATTCCAGCCTGCGTTTAAAAGCTAGATGGTACTTGATGGTTATTAAATGCAACATTCCCCTTATCTCACATATCTTATCTCACACATAGGTCTGTAATAATGAATTGTTGGAAAGGTTTTATACTACTTTCAATGCCACGAAAGAGACAGGCGAAGGTATACAAAGAGACGAAAATATGAGGGTGCGCAAATACATGTTTGGTTTTACGAAATGACACCTCCTGGCGGATATTGTCTAGAATCCAGGAGAGTTTTACTTGGGTTGACTTGTTGTTATTTTTCGTTTGTGGGCATAATTGCGAAAGCTCCTTTCCCATCTTTCAAGTTATATAATGTAATCAATAACGAATGACATAGTCTCCCCTAGAATGGATGTCTACTAGCCAGATATATGTATCTGTGGGCTAACCTCTTTCTTTGTTTCAGGTTTACTTCCTCACTCCTCTGAGCCAGACAAAACCGTTCAGTTTCTTGCTGAAGTGTTCGACATACTGCAAGATTATATTCGCAAGGAAAATGACCGAGGAAATAAAGTGCTTGATTTTCACCATCCACATCAACTCCGGGAGATTCTCGATCATTGTATTCAGGTGGACGAGATTCCGCGAGATCTGGAACAAATTTTGAGCGACTGCAAAGAGACCCTTAAATACTGTGTGAAAACAGGTAGGAGATGGCGGACCATTTGTTTAAGGTTATTTAGTATCTTTCTGATATTGCACAGTTAATTAAGCATACATACTACATAGGCTGGTTTCATGAGCAATTGAAGTGAACGCCTAGTTGGGATTAGCGAGTAATTGAAGTGACCACCAAGTTGGGATTAGCGTCAGTCTCCAGTTTAAGATGATGGCATGAAGACTGAGCTGTGTAAAATTCTTTCATTATTTTACACAACTCTATATTCGCAAATCATACAGATTTTTTTCACACAATCTATCAAAATCGTTTAAATTGTTGGAGAGAAGTTCGACATGCAGTCAACCTTTTCTTTCTTTTCCTCATTGTTTGTTTGTTTGATTTGGTTGGCGCATGCAGCATCACGGGGCTATTCGCGCCGTTTCTTTTCCTCAGTAGTCTGATCATTTGTTTTCAACTCATGGTTCAACTCATGGTCGAAAGTGTAAACAGAAACCTTCTCTATGTAAGGGTTAATAAAAATAACAAAAGTCAAATTGGTGGAGCGCTTAATTGCTGTCTAAAACTTATGTCACAGTAGATTGGTTACAGAAAATAATAAAAAGTTTTGAGAATAAATCAGCAGTTCATACAATTTCAGTTAATTTAACAAGTTTGATATTAATGCAATTTTAGACCAAAGTACAATATCGGACCGAAGTCTTGTTAAGAAGTCGTTTTGGTTTCGACTACCTCTTTTTGGGAATTACATGCCAAATTAATAGGACTAGATTTTTGCTTGGTTTTCTCTCCTTTCGTAAAGCAAAATAAGTAATTTCATTTAAGTTTTATAAAATAGAGGGCTCATTGAAATAGGTTGACTGCCTCAGATTTTTTCAAACCTTTTGTCATTTAACACGTTTATCGAAATGAAATTTGTCAGCCTGTAACAACAGCAATACTGCGTTAAACGCTATTGCCGTGATTTGTCGACAGGGTTATAGGAAACAAAGGAAATTACATCGAATACACGAATTATTTATTGTATAGTATCTGTAAAAAAAAAAAAAAAAAAAAAAAATTATGAAAACGAAGGTTTTTTCTTGAGTTCTGAGTTATACATGGAATAAAATATTGAAGGGACAGAACTCTTAAAACGCAAAATAAGCATTACGCAACGCGCATGTCAACTGCGACCGAATGTCGGCTTGAGCCGGACATCTGCCCTGGGGAAAAGAGCCCAAGATTCTTCCCACGTATGAAATTCTCCAAGTTGGTATCTAGGGGGTTTATTGAGGGTTGATGTTCTGATACCACCGGCCGCACTCCTGTACATGTTACCCATTAAAACCCATATTGGGCCTGATAAATTTAAACTGTCAATTCTAAAACACCAAGAGAAAATTAAAATGCGTTGGCAATCTGTCTGTTACTGCTTATTTTGGGGATTTAAAATCGTAAAATGTTATTGAACAAAAAAACGAATTTGCCGTACGAGCCATTTAATTGACGTGGGAATTCCATATACAGTTTAGATTCCAGTCTAAATAGACGGAAATATGGTTCAGCACACCATGAGGAAGAAACATCGTTGTCCCTAGTAATTAGGGGTTGTCCAATAGACCAAGTGTTATACTGGTCGGCAGTAAGACCGTTTGCGAAAGCCTTGATGGCCTCTCACTTATTGATCTGCGTTGGGTAATCGATGATTGGCAGGTTCGGATTAACTACAGCTGTACCCCATTAATAGTCTACTCAGTTAAACGAAGAAAGGGGGACTCTAAATAACATCTTATCCTTTTCGATTTGACCGACATTTAGTGGTTTATCTGACGATACGAATCTGTTGCTATCTCACCAATCTATTGCATTCTCAGACAACTTGGCGACATGAGCATTCTACTTGAACATTGCAACAAACTGCTTGTCGAAATTAACGTTCAATCTACGACATATTCAGGTGGCCTGTCGCCACCTCATTCAATCTACCACGCACTTCGATCACTTGAGGGAAAGGACATGCAGCTAACATCAACTGAGGCCACCATTAGGCAACGTAAATCATCAACATACCCAGACAGCTTGTCCACAACACCAATACCTCTACGAAATTCCCATCAAGCTGGTTGTCACAATCAATCCGCCAAAGACATACTCAGCCAGCTTCTCCACGCCACCAATCCGCCAAAGACATACTAAGAAAGTTTATCAGCGCCATGAATCCTTCTAAGACATTCTCGGCCAGCTTGTCCACGTCATACATCCATCTAAGACATACTCAGACAGCAATTTGACACCACCAATCTCTCTACGACACAATCAGAGTCTTGTTGACACAATCAATCCATCCAAAAAACACCCAGAGAGCTGGTCGACACCATCAATCCCCACCCCCCTACAACCTACTCAAACAGATAAGGGACCCTATCTATCGCCCTAAGACATACTCAGACAGCTCGTCGACACCATCAATCTATATACAATATACTTAGAGAGCTTATCGACACAATCAATCCTTTTACGACATACTTAAATAGCTTGCCGACATCATAAATCCCTCCTCAACAAACTTAAACAGCTTATTGACACTGTCTACCCCTCTACAATTGACTCAGACAGCTTGGTGACAATCTTCCATAGAGATTGTCGACACAACTAATTCCTCTAGAACATACCTAGACAGTTTGCCGGCATTTCATCTCATCATACACAGACAGTTTGTGGTCACAATCAATCCCTCTACGACATACTCAGACAGCTTGTTGTCACTATCATTTATCATTAACCATCATTATGTATTCATAATTCTATCTGTTCACGTTATTATCCGTTATTGTGTTATCATCTCTGTTAATGGATCCCTTGTATCTGTATGAGTATGAATCAATAAAGTAAACCAAACTAAACTAATAAATCCATCTCAGACAGCTTGTCCACACCATCAATTTGTCTGCGATATACTTAGATAGTTTGTATATACTATCAATCCCTCTACGACATACTCAGAGAGCTTGTCGACACCATCAAAATATCTACGATATACTTAGATAGTTTGTCGACACAATCAATCCCTCTGCGACATACTCAGACAGCTTGTCGACACCATACAAATATCTACGATATACTTAGATAGTTTGTCGACACAATGAATCCCTCTACGACATACTCAGCTGGTTGGTCCCTGTATGACATACTCACTTTTTGATAAGCCGAAGCGGCTTCTTACGCAAGCCTAATCACATCATTATTGTTCTTTAATTTTGGCAATTAAAAAAATTCAAACCATATCCATCACATAATATATCTTAATCTGTTTGCAGGTCATCCTCGTTTTTTCAACCAGTTATCCAGCGGTTTGGATGTGATCGGAATGGCAGGCGAATGGTTGACAGCTACAGCTAATACCAATATGTCAGTAAACATTGTGCACACTTTATAGAACATCTATTTAACTGAAGTTGTACTTATTCTCAAATAAGTAAATCCACAATAAAACTAAGCAGGATAGTGACTCAGAAATCAAGACAAATTATGACTGAGCGCAGTTTTTACCGAAGCTGAGAATCATTGTTTTCCCGAAAACTCTTATAGTGTTGGGATTGCACCGCTGTCAACTAAGAAAACAATTCCTGTGTGTGTATGTAGTACCTGTATCATCAGAATATTTAAGCTTATCTTCAGGAAGCGTTATGAATTGTTTGTACAATGAGTATATGTTTATTTAGGTTTACGTACGAGGTAGCCCCAGTATTCACTCTCATGGATGAATTGTTGGTACAATGAGTATATGTTCATTTAGGTTTACGTACGAGGTGGCCCCAGTATTCACGCTCATGGAAGAAATCATTTTGACCAGGATGCGAGAGAAAGTTGGATGGAAGGACGGAGACGGAATTCTAGTACCAGGTAAACCAACTCTCTTAAACACGATCCTGTCCTTCCATATATTTGGACATGGGGACCACACCCCTTGTATCATTTAGCTGGTATAGCCGTTCTCGTAAAGCCCGCCAAGGATAAGTCATATTGTACCATACAATATTATACCGGACACCAGACTCATCTGTGCGTCATCAAAATGAAAAAAATAACAACAAATAAAGGAAATAAAAGCTAAAGTTTGTATACAGTCGGATATCTAACATTGTCTGCCATTTATAAAACTAAACATCGGTCAAAAGTACAAAATGGCACCGTCATTAGAAATTGCATCTGATGCTTGGATCGCCCCTGGCGCCAGAATGTAGTTTTCGAATATGCTTAAGTATACTATATCACTAACCTTACGCCAACATGAGAAACCGAGTGGTGTTGAATAAAATTCGCAATACACCAATAGTTCCACAACAGGCAAGATCTATACAACAGGCGTATAGAATGTCTACCAGTGATATTGCATAACGCACTTGACTATCACATTAATACATACGGGGTGATCTCCTTCCATGGGTTTTGAAAACCGGAGAGGTCATAGTTCTTCGAACGAACGATTTGTGCATCCACTTGTCCGTCACATACTAAAACAATGCGATGAAAACTGCACACTATACATGACATCAGCCTTCTTGAACTTAAGCGAGAGTTGTCTTGGCAGGGTATAATGTATGACATATATTGTGAAGGGCAAAGTTTAGTTACTATCCGACCATCATAGTTATGATGTTTGAATACTATTAATTTAACCCAATTTAAAACTTTCGATCAGTTTTTGACTGATTAATATTGGCTAAATGACGATGTTTTACCTTCGTTTATATGGCAAACTGGTATGTTCTAGTTGAGAATGGCAAAATATTAACCACTTCCATTTTTGAAAAGGCTTTCTATTCTGTGATAATGTACAGATTGCACCCATCCCAGGTGCTCCTGGGAACGTACTGTTCAGTTTTGTGATAATATACATATTTCACCCATCGCCAGTGCACTTGTGAATGTACTTGTATGTTTTGGGACCATGTGAAGATTGCTCCCATCGCTGGTGCTCCTGGGAAATGTACTGCTCTGTTATCTGATATTGTAAAGATTGTACACCTATCGCCGGTGCTTGCGGAATTTTTTGTGATAATGTACAGATTTCGCCCATCGCCAGTGCACCCGGGAATGTTCTGCTCTGTTTTGGGATAATGTACAGATTTCACCCATCGCCAGTGCATCCGGCAAACTACTGCATTGTTTTGTGATTATAAAAAGATTGTACCCCTATCGCCAGTTCCCGGAATGTACTGCTCTGTTCTTTGATAATGTACAGATTGCTTCCATCGCTGGTGCTCGCGGGAACGCACTGCTCTGTTCTTTGATAATGTACAGATTGCTTCCATCGCTGGTGCTTGCGGGAATGTACTGTTCTGTTCTGCGATAATGTACAGATTACTCCCATCGCTGGTACTCGCGGAAATGTACAGTTATGTTCTGTGATAATGTACAGATTGCAACCATCGACGGTGCTCGCGGAAATGTACAGTTATGTTCTGTGATAATGTACAGATTGCACCCATCAGTGATGCTCGCGGGAATGTACTGCTCTGTTCTGTGATAATGTACAGATAGCACCCATCGACGGTGCTGGCGGAAATGTACAGTTATGTTCTGTGATAATGTACAGGTTGCACCCATCGGTGTTGCTCGCGGGAATGTACTGTTCTGTTCAGTTATAATGTATAGATTGCACCCATCGCTGGTACTCGTGGGAATGTACTGTTCTGTTCTGTGATAATGTACAGATCGCACCCATCGCTGGTGCTCGCGGAAATGTACTGTTATCTCCTGTGATAATGTACAGATTGCACCCATCGCTGGTGCTCGCGGGAATGTGCTGTCCTGTTCTGCGATAATATACAGATTGCACCCATCGCTGGTGCTCGCGGGAATGTACTGTTCTGTTCTTTGATAATGTACAGATTGCACCCATCGCTTGTACTCGCAGGAATGTACTGTTCTGTCCTGTGATAATGTACAGATCACACCCATCGCTGGTGCTCGCGGAAATGTACTGTTATATTCTGTGTTAATGTACAGATTGCACCCATCGCTGGTGCTCGCGGGAATGTACTGTTCTGTTCTGCGATAATGTACAGATTGCACCCATCGCTGGTGCTCGCGGGAATGTACTGTTCTGTTCTGCGATAATGTACAGATTTGCTTCATTTGGCCTCAATGTATTGTCTATAAACTGAATGCGAAGGGAACAATTATGAAAGCCTACTATTTTTCGTCGTCAGATGCAATGATAGCCTGTAAATGCAAAACATACATTTCCATGTGCGCTTTGGTTTTCTCCAAGAATTTTGTAATGTACCAGTAGCAAAACTGTCTAGGAAAAGTTCATTTTTTAAACCAATTTTGCCAGTCAGTGCGGTTTGTTTTGGAGAATATAATTCACATAAATAAGTGAAATTATTATATCGCATCAAGATAGTTATAACTCCAGATAATTTAAAATATGACAGTAATATGACGCGGTTTTGTTATATAAAGATCTGTAATTTCCGGATCCGATAGGTGATTAAAATGAGCCGATACAGGTTGACTGGTATTGACACATACATTTCTAATCTATGTAAAAAAGAGAAAACATTGTATGCCTCCTCCGGGAATGGAATCGGTGGCGTTGGCTGACAAGGCCAACATCCATTTCTCTATTCGAATGATAGCTTTTAATGTGGCTTGATTCTTGTTGATATGGCAGAGCAATACAACCGCTTACCAAAAACCCTATCGTCGAAAAACAAATGATAATTGAAAGTTTTTGGAACAAACACTGGCCACTGACACAAGCGTACAATGACTCGATCACAAATACCGTTCAACGCTATTATCTGATATATTTGTTACATTAAAGAAAAGTTTTATATTTACCAACTCTCCAAGGGCATCACTGACGTGTTATCATTTCTGTGGTCGTTTATTGAACAGGCGGAGCGCTTGCCAATTTATACAGTGTCTTGGTGGCTCGATATAATAAAGTACCAAATGTAAAGAGCGAAGGACTGCGAGAAGTGCAACAATTGGTCATGTTTACCTCGGAACAGGTAAGTTGATCAAGCTGTTAATAGTATGGTGTGTTAAATCTTATTGAAATAACATTTATGCCAGAATAGCTCATAAGGGAGCTACTGGTAAATATATTTTATTCTACTTCCTGATAAGTAAGTGTTTAAAATGGTTAAGTTTAAATGAGTTTAAACTATACGGTGAATACTAAAGCTTAAATTTTACAATAAAACATCAACATATACACAAAATGTACCAATGTCTCGACACAGCTCCACAAATCGTGTTTCGGGAACCAAACTTGAACAAGTTGCATAGCACCTTTGCTTAATGATGGCCAACTTAATGCCCAACTTAAAATTTTATACGATATCCTAAACAGTTCTATATGGCAACGGCCTTCCTATTCTGATTTAAAGTAAGCAACATTATTTTCTTGACAGGGCCACTTTTCCATTCATCGTGCTGCCTCTATCATGGGGATCGGTATGCAGTATGTTATTAAAATACATTGCGACGACAGGTAAGTGTTTGAACACTAATTAGATAATATCAGACGTATTCGTTTCGTCAGATTTGGTCGCCATTGTTTTAAGGCCAGATGAAAACTTTGGTGCATTATTATATGCATTTTGCGTTAAAGGGAATTTGAGGTTTAGTCCCAAAAGATATTTTGCAAGAGAGATGTTGTAAATCTCTCTTATCCACCTATTAAATGACCCATATCAATTTGTTTAAAATATATCAATTTACATTTTCTTTCACCCTCTAAGGCTAACACTCAGCTTTATTCGATGTCTGGCGGATTAGGGTAGACGTTTTACAGCCATGCACGACTTAATCGAGTGCTTCACACCCCTATATATAGCACAACAACTTTGCTAAAACCTGTTGAATTGACTGTTAAGACAGTTATAATCATATCAAAATCACATTTGCATACAGCACTGTAATAATGATATAATTCTCAACAGAGGAAAGATGATCCCGTCTCATTTGGAGAGCGAGATAGTAGCGGCAAAAGAGAGAGGTTATCTCCCCTTTTACGTTAACGCTACATGTGGGACAACCGTGCTTGGAGCTTACGACCCGGTCCATGAGATAGCTGATATCTGTGAGAGACACGGCCTGTGGCTACATACAGATGTGAGTATTTTGTGACAACGTTTTACTGGTTTAATAAGTAAATCAGCAAAAAAGAAAATCAGCAATCGACCATCGTGTCAGTAAAATCCATCAATCATTATGGGATTGGATTATTAAGACAATTAACAAATAGTAATAGTCGTTTGGCAAATAAATTGATTAATCCCTAAACCCATGAATCGATTTACCAATCAATCAATCAACCAATCAATCGTCCAATCAATCAATTAACCAACCAATCAATCAACCAATCAATCAATCAATCATCCAATCAATCAATCAACCAATCAATCAATTAATCAATCAATCAATCAACCAACCGATCAATTATCCAATCAATCAATCAATCAATTAACCAATCAATATATTAATCAATCAACCAATCATCAATCCAATTAACCAATCATTCAAATTAATAGGGCGCTTGGGGAGGATCTGTTCTCATGTCCGAGACACACCGGCACCTTCTGGACGGAATTCACAGGTAAGAAATCAATCAATCTATTGACCGATCTTAGATAAGTGAATAGAGTTAAGTACTCTGGTTTTGAGGGTTTGGATGAGAGACTATTACTTTAAAGTAGTATCATACATGCCACGCTTCTACCGTTGAGCCCAGTATAGCCACACTGTTCTGAAATCATATTGAGCTGTGTTAACTCCGATTCATCAGGCCCTGGTAATGGTCAGAGTTATAATAGATTGATTGCAATCAATAGTTGGTTTGGTTGTCCTATTTTCAGAGCTAATTCAATGACATGGAACCCCCACAAACTGATGGGCGTCCCATTACAGTGTTCTGCCATCTTATTACGTGACAAGGTAAATTTGAAAATATTCTTCAATTTCAAGCCTCACTGATTTATGTAAAAACCTGGTTATAAAACACCCTGCATGCTATCGTACCTTGAAGAAAAGATGTCAGTAAAAAAAGTGTATTTATTGTGTGCTTTATACAATCGACAAAAATTTAATCGGATTTTTTTTATCGAACGTCCCATTTAATTTAACAGTTGTGATAGCTGGACCTGCGATTAGTATGCTTATCCCAGGGTGGACTAACCAGTTATAAAGTGATGGTTTATATTGTTTAATATTGTAAAGATATGTATTTCGGTAGACAAGTATAACTGTTAGGACTGTGGTACTATTTTACCATATATATAGCATATATATTTACATTCCTGTTGGGCATGAGTGATTGTTTTAATGGGGTTTAACGTCGTTGTTAAGTGTATTTCATTTATATGACGACACATTGTCTACTTCACAATTTGCCTTACTTAAATACCGTATAAAACAATGGTAATAAACAAATGATGCTGAAATTGGCTGAATGACCCACCCTACAATTCCATCAGGTTAAACGGCATCCATTACACTAATTCTGTTGACAGGGAATCTTGGAGGGCTGCAATTCTATGCAGGCGAACTATCTTTTCCAACAAGATAAAAACTATGAGTTGTCTTATGATACAGGAGATAAAGCTATCCAGTGTGGACGTCACAATGATATTTTCAAACTGTGGCTCATGTGGAGGGCTAAGGTATTTATACTACGGCCTTAAAAATAAAGTATGCAATAATTGTTATTGTTTAACTGACCGTGCTCAGAAAATCACTATGTTTTGCTCTGTGGGAAAATCACAATGTTTTGCTTTGTGGGAAAACCACAATATTTTGCTCTGTAGGAAAATCACTATGTTTTGCTATGTGGTAAAAGCACAATGTTTTTCTTTGTGGGATAATCACAATGTTTTGCTTTGTGGCAAAATCACTGTGTTTTGCTCCATGGGAAAATCAGTATGTTTTGCTTTGTGGGAAAGTGACAATCTTTCAGTTTAAAGTGACGACATTAAGACAAAGATTATACTTGAAACATGCTGACTTTAGCCTGAGTACACGTTATTATTTAACACAGAACTCATTGGTTTGCTCTTTGTTTATATAGTACTGAATCTGTCTTCACTTACATGTTATAAAATAGTCATGTGAAATTTCTTATGTCAAAAGGTCAAAAGGTATTATGCATTATTGTGTCTTTTAAAAACCAGTGTACTTAAATATTTGTGAACATTTTATTGTATGAAGAATGATTTAAAAATTCCCTTGAAGTATGCAGTCAAATATTTAAACACACAAAGAAACGTTCCTAACCCAGACAGTTTAGGTTTAACAAAATACATTTAACACATTTGTCAGAAGTTTTTTATGCAAAGCCAAAAAAAAAAAAAGAAGAAGAGAAAAACAAGAATTTACCATGGGGTGTCTTTGTTGTTACAGGGAGATACTGGGTTTGAAGATCATGTCAACAAGGTGTTTGAGCATGCGCAGTGAGTATCTGTAACATATAATTTATTGCGTTTTAACATTTCTGGACGTTTGATCTGCCAAACTTGAGAGTTTGACATAAATCTTCACATGCGCCGCCAGTCAGATATATATCAAGTTTAAAACGTCTTGTCGCCTTACAAATCTATCATGTCAACAGACACGTAAATATTGCCTTTGGTCCAAATTGGCACCATTGATTACACAACATATTTTTTATCTTTAAATCTAAGATTAAACTATACACATGTACTTAGTTTTAAATATCGTGTGAAAGGAATGAAAACTATTTCTGTATTTTTTTTAAAAATATTTTTGAAAAGGTACAGTAGGCCTTTAGTAAGCAAAAGGCATAACCCCTGTCCCATTTAGTTTGCCTCACTTTATGTAGTGTACTATAGGGGGATAACTTGTGATTTGAAACGCCGATATAAAATAACATTATTTGTTTTATGTGTAACTATATAAAATAACATTATGTGTTTTATGTTGCTGCAGTTTTCTACATCTGTAAGACAATCCGCTTTACAGAGCAGAAAGCATCAATTTCACGGTATAGTCAATAAAATGTTCTGTTAGTTTATGAACGGACTGCATAATTTAACCGATAATCTTGTTTTGTGTAAGTGGATAACTGTTTGTAGGACGGATTTTTAACAGATTTCTGTGTTATATAGAATTAGGTGCACGAGTGGCTTTTCGCGAGCTTGCTCTCGTTACTTGTTATCTACATGCAGCCAGCCATCGTGTTATATTTAACGCCACGTAAAGTTTTTACCTATAAATGATTATAAAGCCAATGGTACACCTTAATGGTAATGTTGCAAATTACGCATGCGCATAAATGAAGAAAAACAATTTCAAATTTCAAAGCAAAACTAGAAACACAATTAAATCAAAAGCATACGGAGATATAACATAAACGTTCTAAACCTGTTAACATGGTTTATACTTCAAGTTGCCAACACAGTTCCAAAGGCTAGGAGTAGCAGTTTGTTAGATTGCTTTGGTCCTCTTGTTCAACTAGTGGATTGCATTTCCTAACAATTCTTACCGTTTCGACCTCCACCATCTTCAAAGCTGGATCACGTGACCGGCTGTTCATATAGTTTCGTCACCATTTAAAGAGTGAACAAGCAACCACATGCAAAATCATATTTAAGATAATATCTAAGCGGAGTATATATATACTTTGTCATGTAAACTGCATAATGGCAAGTGTTCCTGTGGAACAATAGGGTCTTTTAAAGTCAGATTAAAGGGCAACGATCCATATATATATATTTGAGGATCGATACTTAATAGAATGGTTATTTAAAATAACATTATAATCTACTATTGGAATAAACGGATATGAGTGATATGTTTTACAACTTTACTACACGCTCGTGCATGTGGACCTATATATCTCCTTGTACAGGAATATAAAATTTATTTTCCCATATGACCAGCCAAGTACCAGGTTTGTTAGTCTCCTTTTACAGGAATATCAAAATCTTGTACCTAAAATGTATCCTTCTCTCTAACAAAGACCCTTATAGCATACAAGAGGAACAAAAATCTAAAGGACTTACTAGTTAAGGCGAAACTTTCCTCTGTATCAGACGGGTTGTAACTCATTCTCTTTAACAGACATATTCATTGGTTTATCCCTGTATCTCTGAAATATTTATTTGTAGGCTGATTTATCCATAACCTATGCTGAGATTAAGTTTTATTAAGAAACTTGTCTCTGGGAGTTATCTAGAACATAAGATTATTCTTCGATTTTAATTGATCTACATCCCTGTGCCAGTGTGATTGCTTTAAGAAATATATATGAGTTAGCGTAGGGGACATTTTGGGCTAATAACCCAACTCAATTCCTCTGTGTATTGGTGTATCTATACAACTCGGGATGTGTTATTCGATGACATACGTACAGTAGCTTAAACGTATTTCATATTATATTTTTCAGGTATTTAAGGGCAAAGATCAAAGAACGAGAAGGATTCCAATTTGTCATAGAAAAGGTAACTCTACAAACAATTAAAAAGTTGCACGATGCTGTGTGTACTTTGGCTGCTCTTCCTCTAGGAAGTTGTAGGTTAACTTGGCATTCTAAGGGAACTGACCGTTCTGTATAACTTTGGCAATACAGCAGACTAAAACCACTGAGTACCACTATATTGTTTGAACCCGCTGACAAAATTCGTGGTTTGAGCGGATCTGGTCAGAACAGGATCACTGGAGAACAATTATGTCAGATCTACACACCATTATCATGCAGCACTATAGTGGTTTGAGGTCCCAGGATTTATATCACCACACTAAGTCTTTCCTTAATATATGAAATATACCGTTGGTACTCTATTCAAGGAGATTGCTTATAACATGATGTGGAGAGTCCTTAAGGGATTATAGTTCCTTTGCAGGTAATATAATATTGCGTTGGCTCGTTATGGATGAAGTTGATTTTGACGCAAAGCTTCTGTTCAGTTATATGTTTAGAAATATCGAAATGAACTAACACTAAAAAGAAACTGTACTAAAAATCTTATGGAAAAAGCTTGGAAATATAGTGTTATATAAAATTGATACTTCTTGATATATATAACTGTATAGGAAGCATAGCGTCGAAAATAACTTCACCTAAATGGTGTACCAAGAACACAGAAACTCAAATATAATAGGGCATATTCCACATATTAAAGATTCACTTTGGTGCCCCAGCCCATTATAGAATTGCCATATAAACGTGTGTATATCAACATTACCTGGATCTCTAAACTAACAATTGTTTGTTAATTTGAATAGCGAGTACATTGCACTAATGTACAAAACTGATAAGTACAACAAAGTTATCTATGTATTCCGTAAAAGTGCTGGTAAATCACAGATGTCAATTCGAGTTTGAACGGAAATCCTTGCTGTCTAAGTAGTTAACAGCTATTGAATTCACCACGCCACCGTACAGAGTTCTGTAAAATGATTTTCTGTAGATTGATTTGTCCTGTTCTTAACATATTCTATAATATAATTCCTTATCCTTAAATCTCATATCTTTTACTAAGTTTATATCGTTTACTACGGCTACCAAGTGAGCTTATTGTGTCTATAAATATTCACACCCATAAACCTGCTATATGAAACTAATCGATTGATGACAACCGTTTTCAATCATTACAGGGCGAGTTAACCAACGTGTGTTTCTGGTATGTACCACCGAGCATGCGCCATCTGGAACCAGGAACCGAAAGGGATAAACTGTTAACAACGGTAAGCTGAACATCTGTAAATAAAATGAAAATAACAATTAAATGTCTTTCTGAACAAAATAATAGAAATGAGTGTGTTCTATTAAAACAACAAAAAGAGTCATCAGAATTGCTACTACAAGTAGATTCACCAGATCATTTTAATATCTTAAAATATGTATCGAACCTTAGCTGTTGTTATTTCAAGAAATGATGTTAAAAGGCTAAGAATATGTTAATTCTATATTTCTGAAATACGCGTTTAGGTCTAAGTTTAGCTCTTTCTAGAAACTCAGCCAAAATGTGGGATGATTGACAAATTTTAATTAACCAACTTTTGGGTGCCAGTGTGGCTACTTTTAAGAGATATACTAAATTATGTAGCTAATAACTAACACATGACACAAGGATGTATGTCTCTCTAAACTCACCTCGGATGAATCAGTGATATAGCTTGAATAATCAGTAAATAGAAGTTATTTGATCAACACTTTACCTCATGATCTCTCTTTTGAAAGGTTGCCCCCAAAATAAAAGGAAGAATGATGGAAGCAGGAAGCACCCTGGTGGGCTATCAACCCTTGGGGAACCTTCCAAATTTCTTCAGAATGGTCATTTCTAATCACGGGGTTACACAAGCTGATCTCGACTTCCTCTTAGACGAAATAGAGCGACTTGGACGGGATATTTAAACATAATTTTATCAGAGATATTATACGTAATACTAGACGTAAATAATCTGTCCAAAGAAGAAAATAAAACAGGCATAATTATAGGAAAAATTATATATAAGATAGCAACAGCCATAGATATCTCAGCTATAGCTTTCATAAAGGAGAGACTGGAGAGGGGCGTATTAATCACACATACAACTGTGATGTTTCAAAAATATATTTCAGTCAGCTCTAGACACGTGATACATGCCTTTGATGCATTAGCAACTTGTAATAGACATTTATATGACACAGCAGGCCTATAACCAAAAGGTCCCAGATTCGAATCACGGTGGAGGCAAGCAAATTTGTCTCTCTTCATTTATTCATAATATATAAGACACACCCATAGACAAGTGATGATGTCCTTTATGAAAAGATGTTTCAAAATACAATTGTCGATAAGCGAATGATGAAATTGGTATATTGTAGATTAGTAGGTACACTCTGGTGGAACCCTTGGAGGTTCTTTAGTCATGGCTCTGGTGGAACTCTTTAAGGTTCTTCAGTCATGGATCTAGTGGAACTTTAAGGTTCTTTGGTCATGGATCTGGTAGAACCCTTTAAGGTTCTTCAGTCATGGATCTAGTGGAACTCTTTAAGGTTCTTCAGGCATGGATCTGGTGGAACTCTTTAAGGTTCCTCAGTCATGGATCTGGTAGAACTCTTTAAGGTTCTTCAGTCATGGCTCTGGTGGAACTCTATAAGGTTATTCAGTCATGGCTCTGGTGGAACTCTATAAGGTTCTTCAGTCATGGATCTAGTGGAACTCTTTAAGGTTCTTCAGTCATGGATCTGGTAGAACTCTTTAAGGTTCTTCAGTCATGGATCTGGTGGAATCCTTTATGGATCTGCATGGAACCCCTCACAGCAACTCTTCCAAGTATTTCTCAGTTATCTTATTAAATCAAAGAACCGTTGCTCTCCTTATGGTACCATTTAGAACCATCTTCTTTTCTATACAACCCTCAAAGAACTATTATTTGTAAGAGTGTTCATAAACGCTGCCATTGACAAATTTGAAACTCGTAGATACATTAACGACATCTCAGATTGCAGATCACATGACCTATCTTTGGTGAAAGGAGATTAGTATCACATGACCCTGGTGTTAATAATTAGGAGACTCGTTTATACACGAACGACTGAGATATACATAAAAGAGACTAAGAAGAGACTGAATAAGTGACAAAGAGGCGAATATGATAGACTTGGGAGAGAAAAGTTAAAGGGAGAGAACCGGATTCACTCATTAAGGTGCACAATTGGTTTTTTGTCATTTATTCTGGGTAAAACATCAAGTGATGTTGATTGTTTGTTTGTTTGTTTGATTGGTGTTTAACGTCCTACTCAAGGGTATTTCAATTATATGACGACGGACAAAAACACAGAACATCACAAACAAATCTGCTTCCCGTTACCCTTTAGCTCTGAGATCACCAGGGCAACAGAAAGCAACCTCTTTTCTCGCCTCTTACGATCGACCGAGGGAGCCGAGGGAGTATTCTGCAGGGCCATGGCCCACCCGCTCCCTCACGGGGCCCAAGTGATGTTGAAGATAGCAAGTTGTTGATTGTTTGTACATGATAAGTAGGGTAACAAAATGAGAGAAGACGATCGTGCACCTTACTCGATTCATTTTAGACTTCACTCCTGTGTCCAGCATTTTGTGATTTAAATGTGTTCCCTGAATCTATAAAATTCATCACAATTATTCTCCACATATTAAAATATTTTTAGATAATTTTATCCCTAGGTCTCTAATCTATCTATATATAAGTGGCGTCTGTGACGCATAATAGAGTTGGGATTACAACTAACAAACTAATTTTAGACAGGTAAAGAGTATTTGTGATGTCAGAGTGACATTTAAGTCACAAAGTGCTGGGCACACGAGTGAAATATTTGATGACTTGAATACATTCACACTCGCACATCTAATGAATACCACTTAAATGAGGGAGAAAGAGAGATCGAGAAGAATTGAACAAGCAGTACACAGATCATCAGATAATATTATTTATTTACCAAGTGATAGTATATAAGATGTTTAACAATGAATCAAGCATTGAATCGATCATTCACTCTTTTTAAAATCAAAAATATTAAACGGAGCCGCGGAAAAAATATTTCTCTGCTGGGTGTTTTACATTGGCAGGACTTAGCTTCTTGCTATTTAAGACATAGTCGGGAAACTTCAATTGGTCTTCTTCTCGATTATTGATTCAATAGAGTTTTATTTTCGGCTTCAGAAAAATGGCAAAAACGGCTGGTACGAACCGAAGTTATTATGATTTTTTTCCAGTTGAATAATTCCTTAAAGAAGGAAATGTTAACTCTGAGTATCAACACAATGTTCTTTTATCAGTTCAACAACTATCGCCATGGTGATACATGTCATCACATTCTATGTGGAATTTTACCTATTATAGTAATTCACACTAAAGTTCAATCAGTCAGAACATTCTAAGACTAAAGTAGAAAGTGGGATCATAAAATTCAGGAAGAACCAGGTTGGAGAAAGAGGCTCGGTGTAAACAAGGTTATAAAGATACGTATCAGTAAGTTTATGACGACTAGTTTGGTTTACGACATCCAGGTGTGACCCAAGCACAAAGGTCAGGTCGTCATACGGCACCGAATATAGCTGACATATGCCTTACATCTATTCACTAGCATTCAGGTTAATGTCTTTTTTAACACTCGATAAATGCCAGGTCAATGACAGAATGATCTTCTGATCTTAATTACCAAATAGTTCCGCTAAATAAAGTTCCATTTAATATAAGACATCCCACCCAGTCCTGTCGCACTCTCAAAGGTCTTCTCTCAAAACTTGTTTACATGACTAGCATCTTCTTAGAATATACCCACCTTCATCTAAAGAAAATATTGTCTCTTGCGATAATGAATTTAACCGAAAAACATGAAAGTAAACAGATCAATGAACTCACAAAAAAGCATACACAGGTGAATGCCAAACTTGACAGGCCATGGAATATGTCCAAATAAGTACCAAAGCCTTTTTTAACACTTACATGAATTGAAATTTGTGTAGAATAGTAAATTTCAACTTTAAATTAGATAAGAAATACTTTATTTTAGGTTGGGGTTTAGAAGAAATAAAACAGTAGCTCTCAAAGAAGCCCTCATCACCGAATATTTAAGATAATAGTAATTAGCGATAAAATATATATTAATTGATAAAGCATAATTTAGTATCTGAAACTCTTTTCCTTAGTACCTGAAACTCTTTCCCTTATAAACGTATACCTACAGCTGAGTTATTTACCACCACCTCTTTCCCTTATAAACTTATACCTTCAGCTGAGTTATTTACCACCACCTCTTTCCCTTATAAACTTATACCTACAGCTGAGTTATTTACCACCACCTCTTTCCCTTATAAACTTATACCTACATTTGAGTTATTTACCACCACCTCTTTCCCTTATAAACTTATACCTACAGCTGAGTTATTTACCACCATCTCTTTCCCTTATAAACTTATACCTTCAGCTGAGTTATTTACCACCACCTCTTTCCCTTATAAACTTATACCTACAG
>JARFOD010022307.1:0-10931 GCA_031763545.1 Mopalia muscosa
CCCCCCCCCCCCCCCCCCCCCGGGACTGGATAACAACTGTCTCGTTTTTTTAAGACGGGGCTGGATAACAACTGTCTCTATTTAGAAGGACGGATTTGGACAACGACTCTCTTTGTTTATAAGGACAGGGACAACAAATGTCTCTGTTTATATGAACGGGTTTGGACAACGCGTGATCAACTGTCTTTGTTTATCAGGATGGCTTTTTACAACGCTTGATGACTATCTCTGTTTATAAGGACGGGTTTGGACAACGCTTGACCGACTCTCTCGGTTTATAAGGATCGGCTTGGACAACGCTTGATCGACTCTCTCTGTTTATAACGACGGGTTTGGACAACGGTTGATCAACTGTGTGCTCATCAGGACGAGTTGGACAACACTAGATTAATTTGCTCTGTTTATAAGGATGGGGTTTGGACAAGGCTTGCCCAACTGTCTGTCAAGGGATCCTTGAAAAATGTGATTGTGCTCAATTTGCAACAATTTTGTAGCTTCTAAACTTATGCACCGTCCTTGTTCTTATTCTTTCTTTTTTTAATTTTGAGTTTCTCGGCAGTTGTTGTAGCGACCACAAGAAAACAGACTATTGATCATCTGTTCAGGTATCACGAACAGATACGAGTCCCTAAAGTATTCGAGGAAGTTAATTGATTGGACTACGGCAACCGTGGGGGTATTTTTTACGAAGTTCCAGATCGGTTTCCACAGTTCAAAAGTAAGTCAGAGTAAGAAGTGGATATTCTGTCGTCATTTAACGATTACGACGTTAATTCTAAGTGACACAAAGTTTTTTTCCGCTACATCGAAATACTTCTATCTATTTATGAAGTTTGCTTCTGAAACAAATACATTTAATTGCTGCTCTGAAACTATCGTTATAATAAGTCGAGCCTAGTTAGAGGGAAATGATTATGAGGCAGTAGACAAAATAAAACTAGTCCTGTATACACAGCTGCATATCAACAACACCATTATCCTACTAATTAAGGGGGTATTATCCATCTCGTTTATGCGGAGTAGGATTTTCTTCAATAACAAGTTATTTCACCGCAGGTGCGTCACGGGCGGTTATAGCGGTAATAATCGCCAGAAAAGCCCAGGTTTAAAATGTTGCCGGATTCCTGTGCATTTTTACAATAGTTTTCATTAGACCACTTTCTGTTAGCACTATACATCGACATTTATAGCAAGACTGTGAGCGAATTGACTTCTCGGTACCAGTATTTCAGTCCTATTTAATCTAATGTCGGATGTTGATAATGTAGTCATCAATTCGAACGGAATTGACTGTTACGTTAAACAATACCACTTCTCATGATACCTCCTGATACCTGCCAGAATTGCACCACAAGAGGTTGCCATAAAGTTCTCTCCCCCAAGCATTTTGAGTTCCACTCGCGGAAAATTTGCCACGAACGCAACAATTAACTTGCAAGATAGGGTTTTCCAATATTTGATACCTAATGTCTTTTAATAATGCTGAATATGGACACCACTAAAACTATATTTCAATACATTTTACATGAAGTTCCAACAATTTAAGCGGTTTTTGGAGAAAAGACAGATATACATCCACCAAAAAACGTTAAATGACTTGTATTTACAACTTGGAAGTCTAGACTGTGAGTTTTTTTTCCTTCTTGAATAGGAAAGAAAATATTCAACAATTAAACGAAATCTTTTGAAACGTTAAATTTTATTTGCTTTTTTCAAACGTTCGTTATAAGTAGTCTAGTTAGAGGCAAGTGATGACGAGACAGTAAACAAATTAGAGCTGTTCCAGTATATGCAGCTGCATTCAAATAACAATATTGTTTTACTAATTGATAGGATATTTCCCAACTCTTACTGATTTTAGGAATTCCCTAGCAAATGACTCCCTACAGTCTAATTATTGACTTGCTTATAGTACATACGGCATCGTAAAAATGTGCTGAATATGATTGTCTTCAATCACACGTTATTCCACTGCAGGTGCGTGTCGGGTGGTTATATGGGTAATAATCTTGAGACGAGACGTCATTCCATCATTGGTAAGACCAATCCGACGTGTCGGGCGTTTATATGTGTAATAATCGTGAGAAGAGACGTCATTCCATCCTTGGTAAGACCGATCCGACGTGTCGGGCGGTTATATGGGTAATAATCGTGAGAAGAGACGTCATTGCATCATTGGTAAGACCAATCCGACGTGTCGGGCGGTTATATGGGTAATAATCGTGAGAAGAGACGTCATTCAATCTTTGGTAATGTCTCTTCCAACGGTACCAGCAATCCGGTTCTACAGCTGACAGTCAACGTTCTGGTCGACCTAGGGTCACAACAGCAGCCCAAGATCGCTACATCCGGTTACTTCATCTGAGAAACTGGACCATAACACCAACAGAAACTGCACCAAATGTCCCAGGTCTCCGGAGAATATCGGCACAGACAGTCAGAAACCGTCTCTGTCAACACGGCTTACGCGCCGGACGTCCTTACTTTGGCGTAGACTAGTACTAAGACAACAGCATCGAGGTGCAAGGGTCTGATGGTGCAATAGATTAGGGGACTAAAACCTGCGAAACTGGAGGCGAGTCTGGTTTTGCGATGAATCCATATCCAGCCTGCAGAGAAGAGATGGTCGTGCACGTGTCTACAGATGCCAGAATTAGATGTTTGCTAGGAACTGCTTCCTTCAGTTCGACAATTTCGGGGGAGGAAGTGTGATGGTGTGGGGTGCCATATCCTGCAACTCAACTGGTTGCAAACTCAACTGGTGCACATCCCTGGCAACCGTAACGACGCCCGATGCAGAGGCTTTGACACCACACATGCTGCCCATAATGGACCTCCCTATATAGACATTTTCAGCACGACAACGCTCGGCCGCATACGGCTCGTGCTACTGTTGAGTAACCGTGTTGCCCTGGCCGTCCAAATCACCAGATTTGAACCCAATAGAACATTTGTAGGATGATGTTCATAGACGCGTGCGCAGTCGATATCCAGCGCCTCAAAATCTGCAAGAACTGCAGTAGGCTCTTAAGCAAGAATGGAGGAGAATTCTGCAAAACCGTATCCGTCGATTGATCATGTCTATGCCGAGACGGAACCGTGCTTTGTTACATGTTAATGGTGGCCACAACAGATATTGACTTTGCATTGACGTCATCTGATCGCTATGGACTTTGTTGTGAGCAACCAGTCTGCTTAATTTCAGTGTAATGTGATGCTTATTTCTGTCTTTAAAATGATGTTGAAAATTCTTAATTGGATAAAAAGAAATAATGATGCATTTCTTTTTGGGGGGAGTATATGTTGTTTGAAAGGTAAAAGTCATAATTATAAGACATTTTTTGGTTACAGAACGCCTCATAATACCCGCTTTTAAATAGTGATTGAAGATATCACACGCTATTCACAGAAGTCAAAGGTTATCGCACTCTGTGGTGGCGCCAGCGAAGGGCCGCAAATAATCATTGACGTCCCGTCATAATAAAAATGATTTGTTGCGCAATGTCTACTAACCGCCGGTGAAGTTGATATAGTTTTGAGCAACCGGCAATCGCGAGCATGAATTGTGTCTACATTCTTTGGGGTTTTGTTTCTCAAGATTATCAGTATGAAAATACCGTAAACACCCGATTATATTTTTTTAACACAATGTCAATTTCTTAATGTCGACTTGAAATAGAGTGTATTTGCTCTCGCAATTGAAGTAAAACATCAAATCAATGGTTTGATTATTTTTGAATAGACATTGAACTGAACAAGAGGCTTCATGCCTTCTTGATTATGCCTAAGACGATAATAGTGGAATTTGTATCTGACCAACGTTACATTGCGAGCACATTATATATCGTTAAAGTTCCCAAACAAATTTTAAAAAATCTGTTAGAAAAGTTCATTTTGCTGTCAGTGAAGGTAATGATCTTAGCAATGCGACTAATGTAATGCTTCGACGATGAATAGTTTATAAGTAAAATATTATTTTATCTGAAGTGTCCAAATATTTGTAAATCAGTGGATGTCCAATCAATCGTCATTGGATGTAACAGCTAGTGGGCGAGGCAATGCCAATAGATCTAGTTATTAAGGTCAGATGTAACACCGGGCAGCCTTCACTGATATCTGGAAGAACAGATCAGCGTACACATGCCAAACCAAACACAACTGAGAGCCGTGACTGCTGTGACATTTCCATTTATATCTTGGTAACTACCCAATTATATAATCAAGGAAACTAAATTGTAGCCTTAAATCTTATTATTTGTAATCGAAATTGCTAGGTCTGAACTGTTTTTTCGAAAGGTCGTATTTTTTAAATTAATTGGTTGATTGATTGAGTGTTTGTTTGATTAATTGATTGATTGTTTATTTGATTGATTGATTGAATGTTTTGTCAGATTGATTGGTTGATGGATTGGTTGGTTGGCTTGTTGATTCATTCATTTGTTTATTATTTGATTGATTATTTGTTTTGATTATTTGATTGATTGATGATTATTTGAATGGTTGATTGAATGGTTGATTGAATGGTTGATTGATTGATTTATTGATTGATTGATTGATTGATTGATTGATTGATTGATTGATTGATTGATTAATTAAAGAATCTATTTTTCTTTGATCGACTTTGAGCTCAGCCAGAACTACTTAAATTACGCTAAAAGATCAGTGATTGTCCCATGTACACGGTCCTATGCACACGGTCATATGCACACGATCTTATGTACACGGTCCTATCCCGTGATGCTCTGCTCCCCAAACACCAGCATCGAAATGTAGAGACTCGACTAATTGGCAGAAGATGTAAAACAAATATTAGCGGTACAACATTTTTTCAACAATAATGACGTTTCGGTTTTCCTCTCTTTCGCTCAATTTTGTTTGTGTATCTTGTTATTTACTAAGACCCAGTGTCTATATCACAGACGTCATACTAGTTTAGGGTCTTAATAACGCCATAAAACCGTCCTCGTTTTTGGCTGGATAACAAAATGTCTGTAGTATGTGCAGTGGGTCCAGTATGCCGGGCCAACAAAGCATCATCGGACTGTTTCACTTGCTGACGACGACAAGAGCAGTTTGTACACTAAAGCGCATATGTTATTATTACTCCTCTTCGCTAACAAAGATGTGTATTCCTAGCTACTCTACATTACAACCGTGAGGGGACCGAGAGGCTATAACCAAAATCTACAGCCAAGCAATCGATTGGCTGTCCGGGATCTTCTGTGCACCCAATCAGATGGGCGACGTATCAACGAAAGCCGCAGGTACGTTGTTAGTGCACAAATGATTGGTTTGACGGTATTGTATTTATAGGGAAAGTTAACAAGAACCGCGAAAATTTATTCGCCAGGGGGCGAATACAACTTAGTTAGCTAACAATTACACATCTTTTTTGTGTGTTTTGTGGACGATAGCATGGTTAACTCGGCTCCAGTTTTCTTCTGCCACTGTCACTACCCTACCAAACAAATGCCAAAGGCGTTAAATATGCCAGAAGACTGGCTATCTATCATTAATGCTGTAAATGACAAACACATGGATTTAAATCAATCAGTCCCGCTGCTGCTTCCATCTTTCCTTTCCTCGTCCATTTATTAGCTAGGCATCTCATTTGGTGATATATCGAACAAAGACTCAAAAACTAAAAGACTTATTAGTTGTTGAGTCTTTGTTCGATATATCACCAAATGAGATGCCTAGCTAATAAATGTATGTGTTCCAAAGTAAAATTCTCCTGCTGTTTTGGATGGGTTCAAACAGTGTATGTCGTCAACTCATTTAAACAGTCTTACCCATTTAACCTAAATAAAACATTGCAACTTTGAACTTAACCTGGGTGTCTAGACGGACAAACTGTATTTCAGAGCGATAAAAACACAGCAAGAGAAACTTAAATTACATGCATGTCTTAATTATGCAGTTGATTAATTGAAATTTAAGATAAGACTTTATGTTCAGAGACGGATTAAGTTTCATGGCTTCCGAGATGAACATAATATCGGACACCAGCTGTTAAATTGTCACGCGAGTGTTTGCCTTTTTGGTCTACAATGTTCAGTTGCTAACTAAAGCCTTATATTGAACAAGAAACGTTTAATTTCCCCGATAAGTCTGTCCTATGTTGTACATATAACTCAGGTAGTTTAAAATAGCTGTTTCAATTATCTATCCGGACCGCAGTGGAATGACTAAACTGAAGATAGAAGTGCGTATACCACAAACCCGATAAAATGAACGAAAGGAAACAAAAGCGTTATTAAGTCGACAGGGACACCAATATTTGAAGGTTGAGATAAGTTGCCTCAATTGACCTGAGACAGTTATGACCCCATGCTACCCCCGAGCCACCCTGAGCTAGACGTATAGTACATGTACTGCGATAGTCCACAGCCCTATTTCTATACAATTACGACAATGTTTAGTATTGTTTTTTGTTCAAATTAAACACAGATCACATATTCGAAAAAAAAAACATCCAAAAACATCGGAATATGGACAATCAGATATAACGTGAATTTATTTCAATAAAACTGAAGCGAAATTTACAAACAGTATGTGAAATATAAACGTTTACAGGTAGATCAGTGAAGGAGATTGGGACAGAATTATAAAACATACTATAAAAAACGTGATGTAAATTTTCTACGCGATTATCGAAACCATACTTTACTCTGTAAAGTCCAGGGGGAGAAAGCTAATTTATGTGCATAATATAGAAAACATTGCAGCACAGAATCGTATTCTACTTTTATAGCTTTTGATTGTATATAGGGTCACAATAACTGTTCATAATCGGAGTAAAATAATAAAAAGAAAACAAGCATTTAATTCATATAAATACATCTGCCCCAATTAATGGACAGCTTTCTATTCTGGTCTGTAGGATGCATTAAGGTTATCAGATCGATTGAAATGATATGTCCTACTCATGTGTATGAAATGGCATAACGGAGACAAATATCGTTAAGCATAACTCAACTGGGCACATCATGTGTGCCAGGTTCTTTGGTTACAATCAGATAAACATTTGAATATAACAGGATGAAATATTATCATTCATGGCACTCTTTTATAAAACGTTAACTGCTGTCGTTGAGAGACGAATTGGACATACATCATGGGCATACTTTAGATGGAAAAAAACGCACCATCAACAGTTGTTTTAGAAAATTTAAAATAATTTATAATAAAAAACAAGAATAAAAACGAAGAGAGCACGGCACCCTGTCTGACAACATTGTATGAGAAAACCAAAAAGTGGTAAAATGCACATTATAATTGTGTTGCTGACAACGTAAAATAGTCTTGACTGAGTAAGCTAAACATCCCCATTAAAATATCTACGTCCCGGACAATTTCCCTGCTAGCTATAGGCTAAATGCCCCCAAAATACGGCAAACACTGATAGTGATTGCTGTACAGAGGTTTGGGAATACGGGTCTACCTTATGTTCAAACACTTATAAGTGCTCATAGCAATATATCATGCCAATAAATGAAGGAGATCGAGTGTTCACTAAATAAGTATGTTGCGACATAGTTAGGGCTTCTACTCCATATGACCCAATTTATAAAATATATAGTAGGCTACCTTTGCAATAAATGTTCATGTGGTAACAGAAAAATGTAGTAGCTTAATAAAATACATTTCCCTTGACTTTTGACCTGAAAAGCCAAGTTCACCTGAACGCTGTAAATAGTAGTTAAGCGAAAAGTAATGGTAGCAATCGGCAACTGACACTTTATGTAATATTGTAGACAGACCGCAGTCTTCATAAAACTTGTATTTTATAAAGGTGTATTACTGTGATGGAAATAGACCAATCATACCACTCGTAATTTATCTGGGATATAAACCTAGAAGAGCATATATGCCTTTTCATAAGGTTAAAATAGCACGAGATCAACCAATCCGCAATGCTCGCTTCCCTTGGAGCGGAAATGGACGGAAAGAGATAACGGCTGGTGTCGTCTCTTCTCGCGGTAACTTCGATCCGCCATGAGAGTCTGCTAGCATCAAAACAAAGAAGTTAAAAAGCAAATGGCCGGCCTATAGACCGGCAATTGTTGATTTAGTTTTCTGGCAGGTTATTTATTAAAAATATTTAGCACATTAATTCGAACCCAAAACCTATATATTTAATTACAAAAAAATACTTTTTGGTTTATTTGTTGAAATAAAAAAGAATTAGTCTATTTTTAAAATAATACAATAACCTGAACCTCGATAGATTCTCGTTGTCGTTATATAAAGAATATGCTTCAAAACCTTACATGTGGTTCACGGGAATCCTCCGTACCGGCACTTAAATAAACCAAGCGAAATTCCCACAAAAACACATGACAGAAGAGGGAGAAAGTTTATCAGTTGATTTGAAGCGTGTGATATTGGTGACGATTAGTTAACGTCTAACATGACGTGCACAGTTCATTCGAGGATTGTCGACTGTAAAATCACGTGCAGAAATATATTAACTGCGAGTCCCCAATAAGTTGTCTACTATAAGTCGATTGAAACCGTCACTGTCTCCCCTCTATGGAATACAAAAATAACACACTCTGCGTTAAAAAAGCAAAGATTATACCGGCTTTTTAAAAAATGTGTTGTTATTTTTCTTCAACAAATTAACCTAATATTAATTTACTTTTAAGGTAAATATATAGATTTGGGGTTCGATTTAATGCTTTAAATATTGTCCCAAATAACATAGAAAGAAACAGGTCAGCGATATTCAGGCCATACGCCCTACAAAAAGCGAGCAGGCTTTGTTCGGACAATATGTGGGCCATTTGATTTTATTGCCATCTTATGAAGATTGCAGTTATAAATTTGTTCAAGCCGATTGAATAATTCATATCAACAAAATGATTTATTACAGATTGCCTACAGACTTCAAGTACTCGTCGATTTTAAGCCGCTTTTATCTTGTAAGACAGATTAAAGGATGTGTATTATACCTTCAGCAGAGTGTAGGACTGCTGTTAGCAAACTAAAGACATGATTTTTTTAAATTATATTTTACCAGATCGAATACTGAGGTAGCGCGCATTCGCATATAAGTGTGCAATATAGTTGTGGAATTACAGCTACTCAGAAAGAGGTTGTTTTTCCTTAATCTATAATCTTTAACGAATAATGAGAGTGTTTTCCCGTCGTTTGTTATATAATAACAGATGTCTATGAAACGGCTTAGCATTGGCTTATTCTCAAACAGGAATAGGATTTCAAATAAATGGTTTCTTGATCAGCCATCTTCCGTTTTTCCTTAATCTATCATCCTTCTTTTCTCGCAAAATGACACGTTCATTTAACATCGCTTCCAAATCGGATGATTATACTACAAATTATTCCTGAGACGGGCCAATGTGTTCAGATAGTTTCTACATATAGATATTAATCTAGAGTTGATATGAGTAATGTACAGGTTCTCTGGAGAAGGCAAGGGCCATGCATATAGTGTTTAGAAAGAATGGGATAAATGTAGAAGAAAAAACAAAGATAATCGTACTTTGATTTAAAAGAAACCCAATCACATAGGTATTTACCAAGATATAGAAATTAGCAGATCACTATATCATCTTAATATAATGAAAGTTACACCTTCTGATGAACACGAATTTGTATGCGTCTTGCGGTGACAGAATAGGGACTTAACATTGAAGCGTCCTTTAACGGAAAGAAAGCGGCTGTAAGAGTCATCCAACAGTTTGTGTCGTCCTATCAAAGACTTTGTCAATATACACCGACTTAATAATTGTTGACTTAATTTGTCTTCAATCACTCTAATGGTGTTATTTTGACAGAGGGCCGTCTTGATTTGACAGGAGGGCGTTCCTTAAATCCTAAATTGATTTGTGTATTAACATCGAGTAAATGGCTGGCAGATTTCAAAATCGTATTACTTAGTTTTCACCAGGGACTCTCAATGTTAGATTAGAGAATCTGAGGTAAATTAATCCTTTAAGGAAATTGTTAGCAAATGTTTCGTGTCTTAATTACCAGTTTGCATAAATAATTACTACTCCTTAACCTCCTCGTAGTGAATATATATATAGGTGACATTCGGGTTTTAATAAGGTGACCATTCAATTTTCGCGATTCATCAATTCAACCCACATTTGTTGGAAAGCAATACAACACCAACAGTATTATAGAGTCAATGCAAACGCGCTCGGCCGCTTTCGGAAAGATGCAGGAAAATCATTTCAAGCAATAGTTATGCCTGGAGTTATCGTTATTACTAACTGAATAGATGCGGTGTAATTATTTTATCAGCAAAAAAAAAAAAAAAATACTCTAGATTATACAAACTTTCTTTTTTGTCTTACGATTAAAAAAAAATAAATGATCAAGTATACGGAATCTGTAGCTATTGGCAATGCTGCGAATAGTGTTTTATACCAACGGTATTGTTTTTTGTTTTAATTGTGCTAATTTTATATCCTCTAAATATAACAACCATAAACTATTGCTTTATACGCCAATGTTAATTTGAGTGTAAGCTTCATTGTTATTATTTTCTGTTTTTGGTCTAAATTAAAAACAGAAAGAATATCCAGTCTTAGACTAGAAAATAGTGCGTTATATGAATCTCAATATCTGGTCCGGGTTAAAACTCGTCAGGAGAGTTTAGATTACAGTATATGTACTACTAATACTTGTTTTATTGAACTTAGAGACCGACCACCATGTTCCGGCTTTTTGTACAAATAAAACTAAGCTCTGTTCGATTGACAAAACTATTCTACGGAATAGCTTATGGACCAAATCCTTTTTGAACAGCCCCACTTTTAGCTAGAGCTATTTGCTTGGTACAGGTGTTTCGACGAATAAAAGAGAAATTATTTCATTTAACATAGTACAAGAGTAGTGTTACTCCGAAGAACGAAAGACTCATTTTGACTTCAATATTTCGGCGGTTTATTTTGCCA
>JARFOD010022318.1:0-10930 GCA_031763545.1 Mopalia muscosa
GCTGTCATGATACTTTATGTTATACATATTTTAGATGTATCTTAACAACAATCTCACTATATTGTTCTACACCTACCATAAACATAAGGGGTATTTTTTAACCTTGCCCCCCGGAGCAAGACATTTTCAGGCCCAAGAGACCTGAGTACGGACTCTCCTTCCTGTATTATTTTCATCCGCCCAGTGAAGCTGTACAAGTCTGTGTCAGGCTGTTCACACTCTATGACAGCACTGAGTGTATCAAGCTCCCGGTCTCCCTGATATTTACGGGTGTCTGCTAAACATCTAAAAGTCTGAAAGAGATAAAGGCGATATAAAGTAGGGATTTTATGCCATGCAAGACTTACATGTATTTCCTCAAAGATTTTGACTTTTGATTTTGGCGTAATATAAACATCAATCAATCAACTGATTTTGCTCATACCTTAAGATTGGTTTCCCCGTCAAGGTTCGCTGTCGTGACGTAGCATTCCCCATCAGGATCCTGTGATGAGAGCATGATCATATCACACGGGAATCCATGGTTCATTTTGACACGGAGAATATCACCAACCTGAAAATATCACAATTAGATTATATACCTGTGTTAAATTTGTTTCATGAATAACAAAGAAAGAATACATCCTGACATTTTTTTGTACTTCATTCTGTTAAAACAGGGGTGGGTTTAGGGGCTGGTGATCAGCGATTACCCATCAAAATCTGACAATAAATGACCAAAATTGAGATACCTTGAGTTAAATTAAAATAATTTATGAGCTTTCATAGCTTGTTGATTTCACTGATCAAAATATTCAAACGAATCTCCTATCCAAGAATAAACATCAATAGATACCCGAGTTAGTTATAATTGTTACAAGATGGAGTACAAAATACACTACAACTTGTCCATTTCACACTGTTCCTTGCTTAAATACAGTGGAAAAACAGGAGAAAACCTGGTGATAGCCACATTGCTGTGGAATTTATGGTTTGTTTGTTTGATTGGGTTTTAACGTCGTACTCAAGGGTATTTCACTTATATGACAACGGATTGTCCACTTCACAATGCTCTTTCCTTATTACGATGGAAAACGGTGAGGAAACCTGGTAAAAAACACTCATATACCTGAAGGTTGACATACTGACTCTATCCGGTGAACAGTACATCAAAGTAGCCTTAGAAAGAGCCATGGCCCCAGAATTTATGGCTATAACGATATTAATGATTTGTTTATATCGAGTCTGCAGAACTGCAGTTATAACATGACTGATTGTTTGTTTCTTTCTAAAGATCTATAAATATTTAAGGAAAGAACTCATCATCAACATGTTTTGAAGTCCTTTCTAAATGACCCAGCATAAATTTCCCCACCATGACCATCAGTTTGTTTGTTTATTGGATTATTAACTTAACAGGAGTTAATTTATAATTGGTTTTAATTAGCTTGTGAATGACCTTGTAATATTTCTTGATCCTATGACATAGAGCCACAATGTCATGTGCTACATGTGTAATGGTCACTGACCTTGATGTCCATAGATTTGACCTCTGAGTGAACCCCATCCCGTAAAACAAAGGCTGGTCGGTTGTTAACCTCCTCATCTGCTTTATGCCGTAACCTATCCTCGTAACCCTAGAAAATAATCCAAATTTTTTTTAAATTATGCGAAAATAATAAGTCTACCTGTAATGGATTTATCAATAAAACAAAACATCATTTTTAACATATACAATAAGTAACCATATGACATTTTTTCAATATGATGATGTATTCAAGGTTTATTTCACTTCTATAACAATCCTTATTCTGTTCATGTACAAGAAAATTACAATTTATGGTACACATTTTGTGACTATTTTAATAAGTATTCAGGTTTATGTCTTGATGACTCCATCACCTGTCCATTCAGATCCCAATGCTCAGCCTATTGTTGTTTCACGGAACAAAATTCCAAAATAGCACAATAATTCTTTTTATTTTGATGACCATATTAATTTATTTCAATGTTTGACAAATGGCCTAAAACTTTACTCATGAGTGATTTCACAAAGCAAGATGGAAATGACACCAAAGTAGCATGGACATTCATACCTATCAATAATACATGTAGAAGGGAATAAACATCTAGGGACCGATTCCACAAAGCAGTTCTATACTTAAGTCAAAATGTTCAAAGGTCCTCACATTTCTCAGTTTTAAATTTTCAGATTTTAGCATAATTATTATATAACGTAAGTATGTCACAATTACAGGTATAACTTTAAAAGTATATTCAGGCAAGTAACAACAATATCCAATTAAGTATTTTGACTTAAGTCAGAAAATGCTTTGTGGAACCGGCCCCTGGGCTTGATACAAGTCATCTTAGCAGATTGACTGACTGAGTGATTTGTGTTATACATCTAATCAAGCTATGGGCATTCACAGACATGGTGATAATGTTATCCACCAGTATTAAGCAACACTTACACAACCATATGGGAAATGTTTTTTTTTATTTTGTTTGCTTGTTTGATTGGGGCATAACTTCACACTCAAGGGTATTTAACTTTGCCTAAATATTATGTATAACAAGATACAAGAGCCCCAGCAGGTGAGTCTTTTAGATACCTGAGGTCATAAGCGGTATAAGAGGCCCTCATGATAAACACTTAACCATGGTCACAGGCTAACTGTTATTGAAGTCGGAAAATTAATGTTTGTCACTAAATTGTCTTTCGAAAATTTCATTTTAAATTGAAAATCTTACAGGTTTTGGTTTTATTATGTATATTAGGCAATTCCTCCTTTTTTTAAAAAACAGAACCTTAAAAAACAATAGCTGTGTGATTCACAAGTGTAAGCTTATTGATTTTACCTGTCTGTTATTACATCAGAGAGTTCTTTGTACACATTGTTGCTAGGCAGTCCAACAACGACTAAACTTGGCTGGTGTCTATGTTTGCTATATTGATTTACTAGGCAATAAAAGGCCAGGTGCTTTCATGATCTGGAAATATGTTATTATACTGACTAAACTAATACAATAATCAGATTTATTACACAGGCAAACAATTCTGCTTACAGACTTTGATAGTAACATATGTTTTGGATCAGACTGGAAGGTACTATAGGTCAGCCTGTATGGGGCGAGTTGACAGTCACACTGAGCTCAGACCTGAGCAATAAGGAAGCTGCTAGTATTCAGTGTAAGACCAATTCTATAGAGATTTTAACACCAATCAGGACCATTCAATGTATGACAACGTGTATAACAATGTGACATTCAGATCTATCCAGAAATTCTTTTCTGCTGTATACCTAGATATGATAATAAATTATGTTTTAATTCATCAACATCCCTGTGGCAGTATTCTCTTAAATACCTATTAAGTACTTATTATTTTTTATGTATTTAAATATGTTGTTTATTCAAAACAAAAATTTACACGTGCTTACACTATGTTGAACTGCTTTTGATATCCACCTTCCTTCTTTTAATTCAACCTACATGAAAAATAGTTTATATCAAATTGGAGGGGATCATTTGAATAATTTACCAATAACCTTTATGAATGCTTCAACTTTACAAATTTAAAAAAATCTTTATATACGTTACTTTTTTAATCAACATAATATATAACCTTTGTAAGAAAGATTATTGTTAATTAGTACATTTAATCATCTACATATCCAATTAAACACTTTGATTATTTATTAAGGTTATCTTAATTACTTTGATGATTTTACTATGTATGTATTTATATATGTTTTTTATATGTTTCATGTTTTACATAATATGCATGTACAGTATTTAGGGCTACAGGGAAGAGAAAATTTGAATTTGATTGTAAATTTTTCCTTGTTAAATAAAGTTATTATTATTATAATAATATACACACATACATGTTTCTAATTATTATGTTATAAAATGTTTTGACTGATTGGTTAGTGTTTAAATCTATGCTTAATTGATAGTGTTTTGCTATGGCTACATGTTTCGCCTATAACCAGCATTTTAAACTTAACTTATTGACAAACAAAACAGCTCAATAAACAAATAAATTCAATTGTATGTCATGATATATATATTACGTAATTCATTGAATTGTAGTACGTCACATGTTAGACAGGAATACTAGCTTATTTAAATCACTGCCCCTCCACATTGCCCTGAATTGAGCACTTTTATAAAACCTTTTCCATCATAAATGCAAGAAAGACAATTTCTAATTTTAAATAACTTATAAGCCTGCTCCTAATCGGGACAAGTATAGTGTTCAAGTACATAATGTTACTTTGTACATATCATTGTTTGATTGGGACTTTATGGTCAGGGATAATACAGGTACGCTGAAACAGAAAACTATATTTCCAGGGGTTTATTAATTTACAGAAGTAAATTTCTTATCTTACAAATTCAATTCCAAAAATGTAGTTTACGGTATTCAAATTGAAAAAAAAAAAAAAAAAAAAGACCTTCCAATGGAAAAAGCAAATGGAATTAGGTCAAATTTGATGACTCACTAAATCTATCAATTTATTAACATATAAATGTTGGGATACAGGTATGCTGGACAGTGCAGTCAAAGCATTCATCAATTATAATCAATAGACATCCCTGTACCAGTGTGAGACCGTATTGATATATATGGTACATGGATGAACATATAAATGCTTTAACACTGGTTTTGGTTTTTTGGTTTACATATGTACACAAATGTGACTACTTCTGTAACATTGAAATATTAGCCTTCAATTGAATTCAATAGTACATGTATGTATTTTAAAATATCATCTATTTCTAATAAACATTTTATTTGCTTTTTTTATTGACATCTAGTTTCATTAGAATAAAAAGGTAGGGGATTTTGATATGTTAAATACATAGAAATTCTGGCAATGTTTTATACAGGCTGATGCATCTAAAATGTTTTGACTAAAGTGATTAAATTTTTTTTTTTTTTTTTAGTTAGATTTAAGACAGGTTTCAAGTTTGGGCCATTTTACCTTTCTTCGTGCCTTTATTCAGACATTAGAAGAGAGAGTTCAATGCATGTTGTGAGGAGATGGGAAACTTTGCTCCCAGCCAGGTGCTCAAATCAATAGCCATGAGAATTAACACGGTTTCTGTGACTAAATTTAGTAACAATTTACCTGGCCTATTGAAGAAATGACTTTCTATACAAGAACAGATCAATACTGCAACAGTTGATTTTTGTATAAGGAAATGGTTAAGGTGTGCCTGTAACTGGTCTAGAGTTAGTTTACTTCCTGGTCATTATACACGCACTCAAGAATATTAGAATAGTGCATCTCAAATGGCCTCTGGCTTACACTATGGGTTCGGAAGATGAGAGGGGTTTGGTTAGTAAGTTGGTTGAATTCACTGATAAGTGATTAGTTTGTTTGTTTGTTTGATTGGTGTTTAACATCGTACTCAAGGGTATTTCACTTATATGAGGACGGACAGAAATACAGAACATCACAAACAAATCTGCTTACCCTTTAGCTCTGCGAACACCAGGGCAACAGAAAGCAACCTCTTTTCTCGCCTCTTACGATCAACCAAAGAAGCCGAGGGAGTATTCTGCAGGGCCATGGCCCACTGCTCCCTCAGATAAGTGATTAGCACCAGGCAAAATAAGGCTATTTCACTTATGACAAACATGTTATCCAACAGTAAATAAATACATTAACATAACCATAAAATGTGGATAATTGACATTCTTTTAATGTTATATAAGGACATAATTTCTTAGCTTAGAACATCTCTGGCCCTGTTAGACAAGGGGATACATGTAAAAGTTTGTATTCAGTGAAGGTCAAAGAATGTAATGTATGTAACTTCATAAAAGCCACTGAGATTATAGCTTTTTTTGGCTCAACTACATCAAAATATTGATGATTTTGTCTTTTATCAAATTGGTTTCTGTCAGAATTCCTCAGGACCCTTGATTTATCTTTTGCTTTCTTCTATTTTCATGTAGTATATAATACATGTACATGTATGTGTTTAGACCTTTTGGGAAGGATAAGGTTCCATCTCACTGACTGGAGAGTTTCCAGCAAGTCAATGAATTGTTCAACAACTTGTTACTTTCAGTATCAACCATAACCAAGCAAACAAAAGAAACTGTGACAGTTGTTAATGATTTGTCTTTTGTCATGCTGTTCATTCTTTGGTTTACAAGATTAAGAGTGGAGAAAATGTTTGTTTTCAAAAAACATGTTAAGTGAATAAGACTTCAAGTTAGTTTTGTTTATAAGCAGGCCTTCTGATTTGAGACAGAGACGCCTGTGGTAAAGCATGACAACTCTGCTTTATCCAGAAAGCCTGGGTTCGCTCTATTACTTTACCTGTTTGATCATAGTGACGGCAACAACAAAGGTAAGGGGTAAAATACTAGTAGCTGGACTAACCGGGCTGTCGATTATCAACTGAAAAAGATATCACAACTGAACGATAAAAACATATTAAGATATCACAAAAGTGACAGACGGGTACAATAGTAGTAACTGCACTAATCAAGAGAAAGAGATATCACAAATGAACGATAAAAAATATATAATAATCTTATATAATTGTAAACATATAGGATCTTATACAGGTACATGTTGGCTACACTGATGAAGCAGAAACCATTTAAAATATAGAATGTACAAATCAATTTGTTACGGCCGCTGAAAAAAGAGATGTTTACATTGTAAAACCAGAAAGGAGCCAATTTCAAGGAAATCAATTAGATCCCTTTTAAACTATAGTTGTTTATGTGCTATATGTGTATATAAGGCAGAGGTTGCAAGGGTTACATAAGAGGTACACATAGTTAAGCTGAAGAAAATTGTCCATTTTAGATATCATTTCTAGTGTTTTAGTATGATAAAAATACAAAGTTGGCATTAAAAATTCAATAATACACTTCAAAAACTGTCAATACTTGGAAGTCTATGAAGCCATGTTGTGTTTTTGGATGTAAGTAGAGTAATAAAGCCAATCAAAGTTATCATGATAGTGTATTTCCACAATAAATGACACCAGACCTGCCTATCCTAGAAAATAAATTTTCATAGCCAGGAGTATTTTTTTTTACTATTTTGATGTTACATCATAGCACAGAATATTAATTTCAGTGTGTATTTTGATGGCCCATTGGGAGTATTTAACATAAATTATGTGTATGCAAAATACACCAGAATACACCGAGTAGTCTGTGAAACTTGCACAATCAAGAGATGAAGTGTTGTTGGAAAGTTTATATTCCTACAGTGCTAAGTAAAGACAGCATTACTACTCTTCAAACAAACTGCCCTTAGCCAGACGGCTTGCAGCATTAGACGTCAAATGCTGTTTAGATGGAGCAGTATTTGTGTTACATGTATACTCTGGGACAAAGGTGCACCAGTGCCAATGTGCTTTATCATCAGAAAAACAGATAGCAAAAACAGGCTATTAATTATAACCCGATATCCCAATCCCAATATCTATCTTTTATGTACATGTAATATATATGTACCTAGTTTAATAATAATTATAATAGATAAAAGCCCACACAGACTTTACTATCATTTTCAATGCCAGATGTTGTGGGATCAGGACATGTGTGTTACACCACTGATAAAACAGGGAATTCTGATAGCTATAAAAAAAAAAGAAATGAGAAATTTTTATCAGAAAAAAAAGAAAGAAAAAAGTGTGATATGACGTGATAAGCACTTTATTCCAACAATAATTGACATTAGCTCGGCTAAGATGTGAAGCATTTCAATATTGGAAAGTTAATTTTCCTCCATTGCTAGGTAAAGACAGCCTTGCTACTCTTCAAAACAACTTGCTCTTTGCCAGAGGGCAAAATATTATATTGAAATTAATCTTACTTTAGTCCTTGAAAAGTGTTGATAACAGTACATGACAAAATGGACGTTAAGTAAGACTATGGATGACATGCACATGTAAAGCTATATTCACAGGGGCTGTATAGCTCAAATAGTTCAAATTAATCAGAAAATCTACATGTATTACAAAAATATTGCTACTCACCATAATAAAAACCATGCATAGGAAATAAATATTTGCAATCCTCTGAAACTGTTCGAACAAATTCTTTGGTACAAAGTTCCATATTGTATACTGCAACAAAAGCAAAATGTATTTTAAAGCAATTTTGCTTTATTTTTCACTAAGGCACATTTATGTATTTTAAAAATCAGCAAACCAGGGGAAAATGCAAATATTAGGTTATCTCACAAAATTTTAGAGGACTGATTTTAAGGTTGCTCCGGAAAAGATTACAGGACAGGCCTGGTAAGGAAGTACAGTAGGGGCCTGCAGCTGTGGGTGAGCCTCCTTCAATGAACCACTCGCACGTAACAGTCCCCTTGTAAACTTGGGTCTATGAGAGATTTGCACAAGGTGGCTCCAACAATCACAGGGGTTTAACAAGGTTTCCCGATGCTTTTCCACAAAAATAACCTTGAGTACAACATTTAACCTAATCAAACAAACCAATACATAATCTAAAGAACTATGCAAAACAAGAAAATCTATTCAGATTACATCAGAACACATGGTGAATGTGTTTCATTAAGGTTAACCATGATAAGCTTATATAGAAGGATTTGTTTGTTTGTTTGTTTGATTGGTGTTTAACGTCGTACTCAAGGGTATTTCACTTATATGACGACAGATTGTCCACTTCACAGTCACACTGTACACAGCCTTATTACAGTGGAAAAACCAGAATAAACCGTGTAAAAACCACTGCACGATTGCCGGAGCCACAACATGTGACTCGCTCATATACCTGATGATCGAAAGGCGGACTCAAACCGGTAAACTGTAAATCTATCTCAGAGTTAAAGGATAACAAGAAGCTGATTTGTTTGTCGTATTTGTATTGCATCCTGTCATTGTCCTGTCTTGTCTTTGTTTGTTGCCAGTTGTGCCGAGGGTGGTTTCCTTCACACATTGGGATGGTGCGTCATCATATAAGTGAAATACCCTAGAGTACAACGTTAAACTCCAATCAAACAAAACAAACTAGCAATCAAAAGTGTTGAATATAGCTCATCATGTATTGAAAGATCTGCAGGTGAACTCAAGCAGCTGGTCTATAAAGACATAGGCATGGACAGTGCATATGTAAAACATGCGCTTTCACAAAGACTATAAAGGAATTCTTTTCACATGTTATCAAACCAATAAAATATTCTATTCAGATAGACCAGATAAACATTCTCAATATTTTTAGGAAAGTAGGATTACATACATGAATAGATGAAAGAACTGTCTGTCAAAACCTCTCTTATTATTATATCATATAAGCTTACCACTTGACAATAAAGAAATCTTTTCTTTTCAAATTGAGTAAAGCAAAGAACGAAAATCACCAGATACTTATAACTGTGCCTATAAGACACCAAGGGTAGGATGACCTATTGCACAAAATAAATCAATTAAAATCAGCTGTTAACACCCCTTCCAAATTATACTGCTATTAGGTTTATTTAATATTATCAATAAGTTTTTGTACAGGAAGCCTGCTTTTCAATCCTGGTTTGTTCTATTGACTAGACAACTGTTTGGCTGAAAGGTTTCCACATGTACAATTTTATTTGTAACATCTATAGCTCTTTTGTGTGATATGACAGTTATACATCTCTTATTTAGTATGCTTTTAACTATTTAAACTACAAAATAAATTTGTTTCTTTGTTTGTTTGATTGGGGTTTAATGTCATACCCAAGGGTATTTCACTTTAGATTGGTCAATTCACTCTGATCCTAGCTTTTAATATAATGGTGGAAAACCGAGAAGAAACCTCCTAAAAACCACCCACACGATTGCCAGAGCCACATTGTGTGACTCACTCATATACCTGAGGGTCGACAGATGGACTCGATTCTGTGAACGGCACATCGAAGCAGACTTTAGTAGGCACACTTGCTAACCACTACATAATAAACTTTGTTCAAGTTCATGGCTGCTCTGCATACTACAAACAATTTTAAGGATTTGTTTTTGCAACAGTAAAAAATTTGACAACTATTTTTTCCTGTCAACGCAACAACCCACAATTTTAAAGCATGGGAAAGGTGCCCTAGTCTTGCAAATTCAACTGCATGGTCAAATCAACAAATTGTGATAAAATATTCATAGATAATGGTAAAAGGAGAAAATGTAGACTCATCAATTCTGTAAAGGGGAGCCAGACAGATCATTTACATACACAATGGTTATACAAACAGAACCAGTATTGTAATAGCTTTCCACATGGGGAAGACCATGGTATTTACTATCATTGATATATTGGTGGTTGTATAATTTACTATTCTGCCTGGAGTAGGCTTATACAAAATAACATGGTAGTCTTAGCCACAATTGACCACTGGGCTCATTAAGATATTGTTGTGCGTGTGCAGGAATCCAAGGTAAACATACATGCAGGTGTCCCTAACTTCTGTTTGAACACATTAGTGGGTGTGATGGTGTTGGGGTGGGCCTAAAGTGTGATCAGGCAAGATAGGTTAACACTGATAGCCTGTGGAGCTACATGTACATGTATAATTGTATCAGTGGCCAAAGTAATGGACAGACAGGCATTAAAGTGCACTACTGGCTTGTAGGCAAAATATCAGGTGAGGTTAAAGATAACATGTTGACTGACTTGCCTGTACATGACAAATAACGTGAGAAAGTATGAAAAAAGCTAATCTTGCCCATAACTTGGTTGCAAAACAAGAGGTAGCATTGTAAAAACAATACTACAGAAGAAGTATCACTTTTAAATTTTAACTGTTTACACTCTATAATTACCAAGCCTTGCATTAATCATAAGTGTCTTAAAACCTATCTTTCAAATATGTACTCCACAAAAGGTCAAAGTTCAGACAAAAATAACAAGAGATCCATGAATGGATCTTGACGCCCACACTGTTAAGATAGTTTGAAGAGAAGAGTCTAAGAG
>JARFOD010022329.1:0-10930 GCA_031763545.1 Mopalia muscosa
TTAATTCAATCGAAGTAATACAATTCAAATTGAATAAAAGCAAAATTAAATTTAAAAAAAGTTTATTCCATCACACCCTTTTAGATCATTGCAGAAGGCGGTGGCTGATGGATCAATTAAGTGGGAAACAACAAAATATATTTTTTTGGTTCTGCTGGGGTACGCTTCCCCCCTCAGTAGAGCAGAATGTTTATTTCGTTTCCTATTTAAGTATACCACTCATGGAACCCTCGTTACCTGCCCCTGCTGGTCACCACAGGGGGGGTCTCGCCCTTGGTGGCACTCCGTGGAGGGTGGGGGACATGGGTGGTGAAACTTTATACGCCTTATGGTGGCATCCCCTCCCAACCCAATAAATTCTGGTAAAAAAAGAAAAGTTATGGGAATAAATTCAAATGAAAAAATGAAAGAAAACTGGCCAAAATATTTAGTCATAAGCAGCAATGATAAAAATAAGTCTGTAACCAAATTATCGCCGTTTGCGTTGAATAAAACTTTAATGGCTTCCGCAGAAACTCTACAAAATGTAACAAAAATGAAGTTTGGTGACATTCTGGTAGAACAACTGCCAGTCAATTTATTAAAACTTGAGAACATTTTGGAGTTACCTGTAAACGTTACACCTCATAGATCTGTTAACAGCCGTAAGGGGATCATTCGAGACAAAGGCCAAGATCTCTCTGATTTATCAGAAGAAGAGATCTGCGCTGAACTCCTTGATCAACATATAGCTAACGTTAAGCGCTTTGCAACTAGAAAAGATGGTACTATAATAAAACTAAACACCTATTTAATTACGTTTGATTCAACTACAGTGCCAGACCACATCTACATTGGTCCATACAGGATGAGGGTAGACACCTTCATACCCAACCCAACAAGGTGCTTCCAGTGTCAGAAGTTTGGACACAGAAAGAACCAGTGTAGAGGTGGTTTGGTATGCTTTCGTTGCTCTGAAGAAGGCCATGAGGGCTTTGAATGCACCTTGACAATAACATGTTGTAACTGTCACGAGGCCCACACGCCCTCCTCCAAATACTGTAGTTTCTTCATTAAAGAAAAAAGAATTCAAGTAATTAAATCTGACAAAAACGTTAGCTATATTGAGGCACGGCGCCTTGCCTCTGTCTCGGATGTTCAAGGTCCATCCCAGTCTTATGCCAATGTCACAAAGAAAGTGTCTGTGACCGTCGCCACACAGACTTTCTTTACGTGGCCAACTGGTGATGATCGCCCTTTTGCTGTTAATTCTAACACCAAACAAACAAGCACAGCTTCATCAACGCAAACGCTACAAAAAAGCAAAACAAACAAAATAATAAATCAGACAATCAAACAAAAACTAAAAAACCATCTGGTCCAGAGGTTTACCCTTCCAAGGCCATAAAGGATGCTGTTCAAACTTTTCAGTTTGAACAGCCAATCAATGTAATTAACATTGAGAGGGTTAAATCCCTCTCTCCAAAACCATCAACAAGTTAATCCTTTGAGCCAGAGCCGGTTGATCTTGCAAACAGCTTTGATGCTTTGGAGGGGATGGAGGTAGACATCAGGCCTCCTCCATCTAAAACCCACCCACCTCTGCCTTCTCGAGGGCGACACAATGGCAAACACCCTCGGTTAAAAGCCAACAGAACACATAGTGCTGGTGGCTCACCGAAACGAAAAACTCGACACTGATTTTTATTAATTATTGTAAATAGCTACGTCCGAGTTTGACATTTTCTTTTTGATTCGAAATTAAACATTTTATATTGACATATTGTACTATATAAAGAAATCAACAAAAAATAAATAAATAAATAGATAAAATCCGCTCAAAAAAATGTTTCTCTTTTTGATATTAACTGCCAAGTGTGCAGTCTGATTTAATTTTGTCTTTAGATATGCAACCTTGGGTAAAAACTTTGAACTATGTTCTCGCCACAGCGTTGTTGAAATACCGCTGAATGTGGCGTTAAACACCAATCAATCAACCAAACGAAATCTCCAAAAAAAATGCCCAAAGAGAATGGGATGGTGTCCTAAAACATTAGGTCTTATTTCTCAATTCTTTCATTTTCTAACATCGTATTCTAACATCTAATCAATCTAGAAGAATCGTACACTTCGGTTGATACCATGATCAGACATATTAGAACATACAATTCCGTTATTTAATGAATACCATCTACTTCCCACCTCAATCATATCATCTCAAAGAACCAATTTAATTTATAAAGAGTGTTCCTCGTTGTTATTATTTGAAAAAAACTTACAAACTTATACTGAGTATTACTTTCTGGGGTTTTTTTGTTGCTGTATTTTGTCCTATTTTAATTTAACATAAATTAATCGCCTGCTTTCTTTATTTCTTAAATTATCTGTGTTATTTCCTTATCTATAACAATATACTATATGGAATTCAGATTGATTGATTATTATTTTACGCCACATTCCGCGGTATTTTAGCTACGCTGTGGCGTGAACATATTGTCAATTTATATCCACTGAGTTAATTCCAATCTGAAGCACCCTAGACAGCAAACATCAAAAATAGAAACCAAATGAACCGAATAGGCCATACATAACTGTTAAAACTTTTAACGTTTAAGGAACTTCAACGAAAACTTCGCCATCAAAGTTGTCCCTTCGGCATCGTAACGAAAAGAAAAAAAAATTTAACTGGAAAATAAACTTTGTTATTTTTCTGCTTTGGCCTACTACCAGCACTTCGTGTTCTGTGTTCCCTCAACTGAGGGTGAATATGCTGTATTTTGACCCTCTGCAGATAGTCATAATCGGGCCTTGGCAGTCGTCACAAGGCCTCCCTTGGGAAAGTGGAGGTGGTGGTTGGTTATACACCGTTAAGGAAGAGGCTCGATGTCTACCTCCATCCCTTCCAAGGCATCGAAGCGGTTCTGGAGAGCAACAGCATCCAACACAACGGATTTATTTGTTGATGGCTTCGGAGATATGGGACCAACCCTCTGTATCAATAACATTAATTGACTGTTTAAATTGGAATATTTGAGCAGTATCCCTTGTGGCCTCTGGAGGGCGAACCTCGGACCCGAGATTGCTTTTTAGTTTGTCTGTCTGTTTTATTAAGGTTTTTTTTTTGCTGTTTTTTAGTTGGGGATGTTTATTGGTAGTAGTTTGCTTTGAAGTAGTAGTTTTTATTTGTTTTTGACTTGTGTTTTGGTCAACAGCAGAAGGGTGTTCATCACCAGTTGGCCACGTAACGAACGTCTGAGTCGCATTATGGAATCAAGAACGTTACACCATTAGGTGTTGAAAAAAAAGTGTTTTTTTTTTTTAAATAACAATACGATATAACAGTCCGCTCCATGTTTTAAGGTCCACCGGGTTTCAATCAAACTATTTTTTAATTTAAATTACATACATGGCGTTTTGAATTTTAGTCAACAATACTCTCTGATTATATGTTGTTGCATGAGTGTGATCACGAAAATCTAACACTGTTTTTACGGTTTCTCTACATTCTCACTTCTTTGATGTCCTTGCCGTGTACTTGTCTTGTGGTCTTGGAAGGCGAGTATGTCAGTAGGTCTACATAGCTGGTGATCCTTACGTGTGTTGTGGGGTATATCAGTGACATTATTGTATTTTCATGTTAAACACAGTTAAACGATGCTTACCATATGGTTATCTTCAATGGCATTTTAATCCCTGTATCAACAGTATATCTATAGTTGGCAACAAACAGTAAATGTTGGCATCATCGTCTAGTTTGTTTGTTTGATTGGGGTTTAACGTCGTCTAGTTTGATATGTGTACAATCGTTGGTGTGAAAAGACAATGTGTTGCAGATACACGTAATTCATCTGTGAGGGGCAATTTTGTTAATATTGTATTAGTGCTTAAGGTAAAACTCAGAGGTATTTCAGGATATCATATATTTGTATTGCCAATGTGTCATGAATGTTAGTGATATATACTTCTCTGTAACCATCCCAATCACGAGAAAATGCCCACATTACACCGTAGTCCAAAAGACATATTTACCCAAACGACCCATCTGAAGTGAGCCAGCAACAAACATATGTCTTGGAGCCAACCATGGTGTTATTATATAACATTCTCATCTTTTAAAACTGACTTTATTTGCTTCATTTATCAATTCGCCCATCCTTAATTAAGCTTTGTACTAAAACGGTAAGACACCCATCATTTTTGCAACTGTATCAATACACTTTATCATACACATACTACAGACTCTATATGTATTATTCACATATTCACCTCAGTCCAACATGTTTTTCCTGGGAGGCAAACTAGTCAATGAATGACAGACAAAATATATAAAGATCGTCACCTATCATCCAAATCGTTATATCAAATTGATAAATGATTATATAAAAATCCATTAGCCATAACTCCAGTGCTACAGCACTTACAGTGAAACACTTAGTTTCATCTGGGATTACAATATACAGGGATATGAAGCTGGGCCTTATCCAGGCACATACAAACATTCGTCCGTTTCCGTAGAACGTTGGCTAAAGTAAACCATTTGTAATTTTAATAAACTAATCAAATTTTTACATTATTACATAAAAATCCATTACCGGTAACCCCAGTGAAAGCGTTCGGAAAAATGGCGAGCTTGACAGTTCCTAATAAGCATGTATGGTGATAGAAAGCTCACGAATCTCCCTCCGTCGCGACCTTTTTGGTTGTTTTAAAGGTCCGTAAAAACATAAATATTTGACATATACAGAATGTGAATATATAAGAACGAGCGTTGACTTCTACTCTATATTGATTTTCACTGTCAGTTAGGCCCCAAAACAAGTCTAATTGAATACATTCATGACAGCAATGAATTGGTAAAAAAAATAAACAACAAATATTGAAATATACCGTTGGCTTGATTTTCACAGTTTTTGCATACAAAACAAACAATTGAAATATTAATTTATCTGAATTGTGAATGAAACTTGACAAGCATTAAAATATCTTTTAAGGACTTACATGGTTAAGGGAGTGAATGAAAAACTGCCTTAGCGATTTTAAACACTAAACGAGTCCCGAATGAATCAGCCTCCGTTTTGTCTTATCCGCGAATACAAGGTTTTTTCTAGTCCAACATAAGATCGTTTTTTGACCCAAATGTACTTTCTCCAAAAAAAAAAAAATACTTTTTACGGACGATTATTTGTACTTAAGCCTTTTTTATTTCTGCAAGCAGCTGTACAATGGGAAATTAAGCGTGTAATTTTCTTTCAACGCAACTGTCTTCTTCGTTCCCAAGCCAGTATAGCATCTCTCCGCGAGAGAGTTCATGTGTCATCAGCAACTCAAGGTTGAAGCTTGCTGTTTCATTATCCCTTTATATTGTAATCCCTGGTTTCGTAAATGACATTAATATCCCACAGTGGCATAAGGTAAATACACAATTCACCCCTAAACTGTTGTGGAGAAACTATCTTGAGATTCGTATTTGTAAGGGATTGTGTAAATTCATTGGATAGCAAAACGGCCAGTTTTAATGTCCTGGGGTATTTAACCGTAAGAGTAGTTTAACTATTCCCTGGGTACATCTAAGTACATCATTGAAGGGTATAATGAAAAACGGTGTATTTGAAAAAGAAAATGACAATTTTTAATTCACAATCTCGAATTAGACAATAATATCACTCAGTTGTGCTTAATCACTTTTCGGTGACTTCATGACACACACAAAAAGTCAAATACATTATTATTAAAAACTTTTCTTTTCTTGCACGATGTGACCTCGAGATTCATTCCAAACCTGTCTTATGACCCCACGTAGTTTAAAACCGGAGAAAGTTGAAAAGGAAGCTGCGAATAATCAACATAATATGACTTTAAAACGAAAAACAAGTCAACTACCCTGCCAATCATGAGAACATTTAGCGGACAATTATCTGCATAAAAACACAAAACAACCTACACAATAGCTGAATCGTATTTTTAATCCACAGACTGGCAGAATATAAACTACATAAATGTAAGGGTAAAAGCAATCTTACTCTAGCATTTAACAGTTTCCGAAAAAGCTGCAGCAGTCGACAATGGCTACCATTCGGTATAAAGGATTTTTTGAAGGATTGTCAAAGTTAATGTTGCCCAATCACAGCTTTACAAGGCTAATGTACCGATAAGATTGCTAACTCTAGTTGTGATAACAGCTTTTAACACGCCAGTGTCATATTTTTTAATTACGGATGGCGCATTTCTTGGACCGAAATTTCGAAAATTATGGGAATATCAATTATCCCAGAGTTAAGAATTATAAGCTGTGTTATCAAGGATGGTTTCCTTCACCCATTGTTATCTTATCATATAAATATTGACCTGAAGGAAGGCGTTAAAACCCAACACAAAGGCTTCTTATTTGAGTAGAACAGTTTGTGACACCACTAAAGAGCGGCAGTTTCCTGCAATAAAGTACGTATACATGAGTGTGTAGCTATGAATGACCAAGAAACACACATACAAACGTGTATAATATAAATCTGTGTTGACTATACCATATATCTTCTCACTATGGAAATATATGGAACTGCGATGGATCCTGACTTATTACATCGAATGATTGTATCCATACGAAACTTTAAATTATTTGTGTCACTACTCTGCTAGTAATGCAATATCCCGGGCAGACGCTGGTTCAACAATGCTGGTAAACTAAGAACGAATAGTTTACCATGTATTGCCATCATCAAGAATGCAAATCTCATGTCCATGAATATAATAGATCAATTGGTTGATTAAACCGGACGTTTGATTCAAACAAATGGATTTAAAAATACTTGCCTTAGTTCCGATTGTTATTGATCCGTCAAGAAAAGTGGACCTAAATTCGGCAACATTCAACAAATCGAAAACAGTATATATCAATATATGTTTGTCTCTTTAGTGTTTTACTTGCAGATAAAACAATATCGTTGCAACCGAAAACATTAACAGATCCTAAAGTAACCTCCTCCCATAGAGTTAACTCGGCAGACGCACTGTTGTCTTCTATTATTTTGTCCCACTGACACAAAACAAACCCTTGAATGTCCATGTTTGTGGAACCAAACAAGTTTTCTGATACAAAGACCACCTCGTATCACAGTAATACACCGAGGCGATTGGTATATACGTCTTTTTAGATATCTAATATAACATAACAAGGTATTTTTTTATGGATATACAACTTTTGGTTTATTGACGAGCGACATTTCGGAGTAGATTCGAGCACCGTTTTCAAGCTAATGAAAACGGTGCTTGTCGATAAACCAGAAGTTGTATATCCATCAAAACTACCTTGTTATGTTACTATCCCTGATTCTAAATGCGTCTCAAAGATTGTTTGATTGGTGTTTAAAGGCGTACTCACTTATATAACAACGGACAAAAATACAGAACATAACAAACAAATCTGCTTCCCATTACCCTTCAGTTTTGTGAACACCAGGGCAATAGAAAGCCACCTCTTTTATCGCTTCTTACGATCGACCAAGGAAGCCGAAGGAATATTCTGCATGGCCATGGCCCACCCGCTCCCTCACGGGGCGCGTCTCAAAGAAGTAATATATAATTTATCCATTCAGGCGCCAGCTGCAGTGTCGTGACTCCGCGCGCTTTTATGAAGTCAATGAATTACGTCTTGTAGGCTTTTTAAAAATTACATAGAAGCAATATGGATAGTCATCACAATATTTAGGCAAAACTTTTTTTATTAGATACAAACGTTTTTTCAAACTGATTTTGAAACGCTTACAAATTGATGTGTCTTTAAAATAAAAAACTAGTTATTGTCAACCAAAACAGCAAAGGAAACGCACATTTATCGGCATAACAACACAGATCAACCTACACACTAACTGAATTACATTTATTCCACAGGTTGACAGAATAAAAATTAAATAAATCTTACGGTTATATCTGTTTTTCTCCAGCATCCAACAATTTACAGAACCGCTGCACAAGTGAAAATGGCTATCATTCTGTGGATGTCTTTCTATTTTCCAGGGTAGAGAGCAGTTTTTTTTAACATTTAATTTAGTCATTCGGTGTCATTGTCAACAATGCAAATATTCTGTGCAGGTATACTGTTGATTAATTGAGAGGTTAAACAGGAAGTTTGATTCAAATATGGTTTTAAACATGATTGCATTAACCCATTAGTTACACTAATACGCCTTTGAAATGTATCCAGTTGATTTCAAGGTCGTTTGGACTACTGAAACAAACACTTGTTGGGTAGAGCTATTTCCATACAATTTTAACTATACGACTGTAAAAGATGTAAAAAAAATTATATATGTGATTTCTTCTAATGTAGAGGACGTATAGCACCCTGATTTGAACTCGACACTGGCTAGCAGCGACAATGCTTTATATAACTGAGCTGAATTCCATTTGCTATGATGGCCTTCCCTGGAAATTTACGTTAATATGTTTAGGATTTCGATGATAGCAATTGAAGTATTAATAATGCGTACGATCACCGAATCTGTCCAGGCCTTGAAAATAAATGAACTATATAGCAATGTTCTTTCTGACTAACTGAAAACATTGTTTTTGTGGAAAATTGTGGACTTCGTATTGTATGAAAGAAAAATAGAGATAAGTCTCAATTTATGATGAGCCCCGTGAGGGAGCGGGTGAGCCATGGCCCTGCAGAGTACTCACTCGGCTTCCTCGGTGGATCGTAAGAGGCGAGAACAGAGGTTGCTTTCTGTTGCCCTGTTGTTCGCAGAACTAAAGGGTAACAGAAAGCAGATTTGTTTGTGATGTTCTGTATTTTTGTCCGTCGTCATATAAGTGAAATACCCTTGAATACAACGTTAAACACCAATCAATCAAACAAACAAACAAATAAACAAACAAACAAACAATTGACGATGAGAAATTGAAGTATTAAAGTAAGAATTGATGAACCGAATCATGGATGCTTTCCACTTGCACCTAACAGCAGGTATACGGATCTGCAGAAGGCTTATGGGCCAACTAAGTGGGAAGCCCAAAATATTATTTTGTAAGTTTCCTATTTAAGTATACCACTCTTGGAATCCTCGCTACCTACCTCTTCTGGATACCGCTGAGGAGGAGATATCGCCATTGTTGTTACTCCGTGGTGGAGAGCGGGAAACATGGGTGGTGAAACATTTTACAGACTACTTTGGCTTCCCAAACCCCTCCCCCTAAAACACTTGAAAAAAAGTAAACGAAATTGATTTAAATGAAAAAGGTAGCTCGCCTTAATGCATTGTAATAGGTAGTCAAAAGTCTATAGCGTAATCTCAGATTTTGCGTTGAGCAAAACACTTAAAATTACCCCAGGGACCCTAAAAATGTAACCAAAATTCACTGTAGTGACATTCTTTGGAATGCACAAGACTGCACAGACCCACCTAAAATAAATTGGAAAAATTCTTGAGTTACTTTTGTGGCAGCCGCACCACATAGATCACATAACAGCAGTAACAGGAACATCCAAGAGTAATAAACTCAACACATACTTGATTGATGTTGACTCAGCTACAGTTCAAGAAAACATCTACATTGGTCCCTACCTTCATTCCCAAACCATGAAGGTGCTTCAAGTGACCGCAGTTTGGAGACGATAAGACCCCTTCTAGATGTGGTTTGGTACGATTTCTTTGCTCAACAACGGTATTATATGCTCCAAGTACAATGGGTCCCACATGGCACCCCCCAAAGAATGTAGCCATTTTGTTAAAGAGAAGCGAATCAAAGTAATCAAGACCGAAAAAAACGTTAGTTAAAACAAAACACACCACCTTGCATCTGTCTCTTTTTTTTCAAGGGCCATCGCATATTATATGCCAATGCCATGAAGAAATGTTTTGTGTCCATTCCGACACGGACCTTCCTTTCGTGGCCAACTGATTAAGAACAACCTTCTGACGCTATCGTGAACACAAAACAAATAAAAACCGCTACATCTACACTATTTTACACAAGTCGTGGAATTCAGAAAAAACGATAACTTCATTTTGATCCAATATTTCAGCATTATTATGCCATCATCAGGAGATAATTACAAAGTGGCAAGCAACAGACTTTTAATTATCTCCTGATGATGGCATAATAAATGCTGAAGTATTGAGTCAAAATGAAGTTATCGTTTTTTGGAATTACACTACTTGTGTATTATGTTAAACTCTTCAGTGGAACTAATGGTAACCTGTTGGTCTTATTGCAGTCTTGGGGCTTATCATGACGGCGATGGCAACAACTGTGTCAGTTCTGATGGCTTCACCATGGCCGGCACATTACAACTGGTAGGAATGAATCCATGGACCTTTTCTCAATGTTCTATTACCAGCTTCCGGGAGACTGTGACCAGACTTAACAGGTAATACACAGCAAAAATATATAGGGGTCGACTACTATACATTGCGAACCAGGATACGTGTTTTTTTGCCATTCAGAAAACAAGATGTTTGTAAAATTGACATGCCAGAAAGAGGAATAATAGTGTATTTTACAAAAGTGAAGAGATTTGGTTATATATAAAGTTGAAATCTATATAGATGAGAACAAGTAGGCCTACCGCACGAAAATGTATGTTCAGTCAAATTGAGTGAATAGAGGCAGACAACTACCTTGTGCAGTACGAGCATCACTTTTGATCAAATACCTGCCAATGATATTGAATCCGTATGGCCTCTTACGGCGCTTTAAAACATTATGTGCTGCTCTTTGAATATTCACCGGTGAATAAAACATGCATTCCCGTGCAAATAAATTTATACTGCTAGCATCTCCTACAGGGCTTTGTCGATTTGGAGACATCCTCCGCGTTGAGGGATCGCGTGGCAAGGAGATTCATTGTACTACCCAATACCTAAAGTCGTGCCTTGGTACACTCATTACTTTTTAATATAACTAATGTAGTTTAGGGGAAGGGTAAAAGTCTAAAGCAAACATGGTGCATCCAATG
>JARFOD010022340.1:0-10929 GCA_031763545.1 Mopalia muscosa
ATAGTCCGTAATATCGAGCTCCGTGAGGTTCAGGTGGGATTGGTATATCATATACATTAGGGATGTATAGTCCGTGATGTCGAGCTCCGTTAGATTCAGCTGGGATTGGTATATCATATACATATGGGATGTGTAGTCCGTAGTATCGAGCTCCGTTGGGTTCAGGTAGGATTGGTATATCGTATACATTGGGGATGTATAGTCCGTGCTATCGAGCTCAGTTAGGATCAGGTAGGATTGGTATATCATATACATTAGGGATGTATAGCCCATGGTATCGAGCTCCGTTAGATTCAGCTCGGATTGGTATATCATATACATATGGGATGTGTAGTCCGTGGTATCAAGCTCCGTTGGGTTCAGGTAGGATTGGTATATCGTATACATTAGGGATGTATAGTCCGTGATGTCGAGCTCCGTTAGATTCAGGTAGGATTGGTATATCATATGCATTAGGGATGTATAGTCCGTGGTATCGAGCTCCGTTAGGTTCAGGTAGGATTGGTATATCATATACATTAGGGATTTATAGTCCGTGATGTCGAGTTCAGTTAGGTTCAGGTAGGATTGGTATATCATATACATTAGGGATTTATAGTCCGTGATGTCGAGCTCAGTTAGGTTCAGGTAGGATTGGTATATCATATACATTAGGGATGTATAGTCCGTGATGTCGAGCTCAGTTAGATTCAGGTAGGATTGGTATATCATATACATTAGGGATTTATAGTCCGTGATGTCGAGCTCCGTTAGATTCAGGTAGGATTAGTATATCATATACATTAGGGATGTATAGTCCGTGATGTCGAGCTCCGTTAGATTCAGGTAGGATTGGTATATCATATACATTAGGGATGTATAGTCCGTGCTATCGAGCTCAGTTAGGATCAGGTCGGATTTGTATATCATATACATTAGGGAGGTATAGTCCGTGATATGGAGCTCCGTTAGGATCAGGTCGGATTGGTATACCATATACATTAGGGGTTTATAGTCCGTGACGTCGAACTGCCCTAGGTTCAGCCGGATTGGGATATCATATACATTAGCGATGTATATTCCGTGCTATCGAGCTCAGTTAGGATCAGGTCGGATTGGTATATCGTATACATTAAGGATGTATAGTCCGTAATATCGAGCTCCGTGAGGTTCAGGTGGGATTGGTATATCATATACATTAGGGATGTATAGTCCGTGACATCGAGCTCCGTTAGGTTCAGGTCGGATTGGTATATCATATACATATGGGATGTATAGTCCGAGATGTCGAGCTCCGTTAGATTCAGGTCGGATAGGTTTAAAATATAAATAGGGAATGTATAGTCCGTGATTTCGACCTCCCTCAATTCCAGGTGGGATTGGTATATGCAATCTATTAAACTGATATGCTGTTCCTATGCATGTAAACATCATTTATCATGTAGCCTTTCCACGCAGATTGGGGACTTTGAGATCAACCTGCATCATTACGAGATTGCCCCCCCCCCAATTTTTTCCAGTTACAAAAAAATCAGCGGCTTAAAAATTTGAATTTTTTTTGCAGTGGAATTGCATTGATCTACAACTGCGTGAATTCATAACGTTTACCCTTGTGTAATTTGTCTGGATACGATGGCACAATTTACGCTGTTTAAGTGACTATAGCTAAAAAAGTTTGCTAAGATTTACGAAGTGCAAGTGTTCTGGTAGGTTTATTTTCTGTCGAACAAGCCATTCACTGCCAGCAATAGATTACTCCAACATCTTCCTATGCCTACCCTTAAGAAACAAGATACCAGTGTAATTCTACTATAACAAACGGTTACACGGTGCCGTAATTTTAAAGCACCCGTCAAAGTCCTGTGACAACAGAGGACACTCTTTCAAAGATAAAGTTACCCCCCCTTGCAACATTTCGCATCTTCCCGAGCCAATCAGGTTACAGCTTTCATTCACAAAGTAGACGGCGGTCTGAATGCAGAATGTCAAGTAAGCCACACATGATAACGTTTCATTAAATTGTCCTCACATCATCGCATACAAACACGTTAATAATAAACAGCATCGCGGCGCTTGGTTGTAAACTACTTTCGGATTTGCTGTTTGCTTCTACAATGATACAATGAAACGTGCCAGGTACCGTATAATGATAAAAATGTTAGAGCCCGGTCTTTTGCATTTTGGCCCTGGCTTGGGAAGTTGACATTTATGGACTAGATTAACGCCACTGTGTTGAATGCTTGCTAAATCCTATAACAATTCACTTGAACTAATACGTAAAGGTAAATACAATTGCTTTTCGACCGAAATTTATTCTTTTATTGCATATTTTCAAAAGATATGCATCTGTATTGCACTTGCTACGAATTAGCGTAGCCGTCAGGGTGTTTATTTATTCTGTGTAGATAGGAATTTACTGGAAAGTGACCGGAAAACAGACGAAATAATACAACCTCGCCTTTTCGAGAAAGAGTAGCGAATACAAACTACTGTGGGATGGAAACGATAGAGAGCTTGACCAGTTATATAATCATCCCATCTATCCTGCCATAAAGACACAAAATGGGATTTGACCAGAGAAAATGATTCAGCTTAAGACAAACCATCTCACAGTTTATATGAAGCAACGTCAGAGATTGTTGTTTAGCATGTGTTGTTGTGGGCATGAAATGAATGCATGAATGGCCGAATGACAGTATAACTTTCAAGGTGTAGATTTAGCTTAATTGATGGAATACAATGGTTCTTTCTTTTAGGTATGGAATATGGCCGTTCATAACATCTACCATCAATCTGGATGGACCGAAACCTTCTCCTTTTGTGGGAAATCTTCTCCAAATCAGCGAAAAGGTTTGTAAATATTTCAACCATCAACTTCTTAAAAGCCTTCTTTATATTTGCGGGTAGGCCTAATTTTACAATTAGAGTGCATCACTATGGGCTTTATTCTCATTTAGTCTAGGTAAAACATCACGTGACGTTAAAGATAACTCGTTGGCTGGCTGTCTGTAAATGACAAGTAACGAGAGAAAGTGCGAGAAAGGCAATCGTGCACCTAGCTCTTCTTCAGAATGTTTGAGTAGGGATAAATAAGAAACCTGATATAATGTATGGCTTTTCATATATACTATATACCATGAAGTGGGTGACATTTACAAACTGATCGGGGTGATTATATTGATATGTGTTCAATCTTAGGGCATCTCGACACAAAGAACATTATGTATAAACATTACAATCAGAAATATCCCTCCGCACTATTTTTCTTTTTGGAACCAAAGAAACCATTTCGTTAGATGATACAAGCTACGGTACTCGGCCTTTTTGTTGAACAGGTTTCGAATGTTAGTTAATGAAGTCAGCCCTAAATATAAACAGAATATAATTGATATTATTAACTGATTTGATGTTTGAAGGAAGAATAGTTGTGAGGTGGGGGTGGTTGTTGTTGTGGTGGTGGTGGTGTGGAGTGGCGGGAAATCTCCCACTCCTACAACACAAATACTACAGTGGTTTACTTGAGAGTGTTGGCTATAGTCTGCCGGCTCCTCATATTTATTAAGGGTTTGTCCTAGGAAGTTTTTTTCCAATCCACATATTTTGTGCAAGAAATCATAAGTTCTACTTTGTTTGTATTTTCAGGTAATCTGTAATTTGAGCTATCTATAGCTCTGTAATCATGATTATCTACTTTTATAGTATAGTTTTTTTAGTTACTGTTATTAAGTTTGCTGCATCTGTGAAATTATTTTAGTTAGAAAGTCATATATTGGATCTAAAAATGTCTCAAGAAGGTGAAATGGTAATTAACTGCAGAATATATATTTATATTTGAAACACTGACCTTCGTCGACACCTACGGCAAACCTGAACAAATTCCAGTGTAATTCCACGTCTTTTTTGTTGCAGGGAATGTTAACGTCTGACAAAGAATATTTGAAGAAATACGGCGACATGTTCCTGTAAGTTATGTTCGTGTGCTACAGTTAGTGGATTTATCGGTACATTCCGAACATTCATCCATGCAACATGCTATTTTCATTCTCACAGACTGTGTGTTTCTAGTCAACTTCTTACAAAAATTACTATGCCTTATTCTGTGATTTTCACTTCATCAGATTTCTGTAGATTTTACGTTAAACCGGTGAAATTATAAGATGCGCACCCGCTTTGCACTAATTACATCCCTACATTTATCATAGTGAAAAAGACTACAACGAGAAAGGTGTATAACAATTAAGTCTAGTCTGTCTGACAAAAAACAATATTTGCAATTTAATTCAAATATTCAAAGTCCAAGTATAAAGCGTATGCTTTATGAAATTAATTTGTGATTTTCGAAACAGTTTCAGATTAATCTTTAAAAATAGGTTTAAAATTTATGTCAGTATTTCAGTTTCCTCAAACTCAGCATAACGGATAACGATTATTCAGATTGACGATTGAAACAGCTAGCAGCCGTTCCAGAGCTATAGAGTAGGCCTATACTTGGCGTTATTGCACCCCCTTTATAACATGGTTATCTCAGTTGCTCATAACGACACCACTGGAGAGAAACTCGGCTCTGATTTGTACACATGTATAGATGTTTTATTTGTACACAGAACTTGGTCTGGGAGAAAACCCGTCATAAATGTGGCCAACACCGACGTCATCAAACAAGTCTGTATCAAGGATTTCTCAAACTTTACAAACCGCGTGGTAAGTGTCTGATGAGAGGCTTGAAGCTGCTTTTTATTTTAATTTTAAAAGGAGACTACTTGCTTATTCACATTGGTTCTCAATTTAGAACAACAACTCAGTATGCAATACGAAGCCTATATGGAAGCTTTTAACCAAATATCTCAAAATATACATAGAAAAAGTTAAATCATCAAAAGCATAGTGTTCTCATTTAGTAAAAAACTTACAGATATACATAGTAAAACAAATTACATTCTTTTACGTCACAATATAAATGTGACGTCATATCCTGTGTTATTTATTGTTGATTAACTCTTCCCACGGTCGATTTCGGTCGTATTGGTACCATAACATATCATAATTGGCTGAGCTCATATTATGTTATATTATGAATGCTATGTTTTAGGCAGAGAAGACCGAAGTAAATGTTAACGCCGAGTAGCTTTAAGGCCAATTCACACCAGACGCGACGCGACGTCGCGTCGCTTGGGTCTTGTTCGCACTGGGCGCTGTGCGACACTTTTCATTCCTATGCTTTAACATTGGTGCTCTCGCTCAGGCAATGGCGTCACAATGTTAACGAATAACGTCACAATGTTACGTTAGAGAACATGCAACTGCAGCGCGACTGTCGCGTCGCGTCTGGTGTGAATTGGGCTCTAAATTGTAGGCAATTTACACATGGTAAAATGTCTGATAGCTGTAAAAAGAAATAACTCTTATACTATCATATACGATACATTATCAGTTAGTATTTGGAAAACTTATTTGAAATATTGTTCTTTACTTAGTGGATTTCCCACTTCCGTTTGAGTTTAACTGTCATGGTGAATCTATATAAAGGTTCAGTATATAAGCGTGTATCATTGCCTTTCCAGGCTAGGCTGCCAGTGTCAAGGATCCAGAAATTTATGGTTACAGCTCTTCGTGACGACCAGTGGAAATTTGTTCGCAGTATTTTAACCCCCACTTTTAGTTCGGGTAAAATGAGACGGGTAAGTCAGGAAGCCAATTATTGTAGAAACATGTGTTTACTTTTTACAGTGTTTCTTGTTCTAGTGACGTAAAATAATAATGTTGTGCTGTACGAGAACGAGAAAAGGCAAAGATAAAAAGAAAATGTTTGGACCACCGGAAACCTTCAGGATATATATACCGCTGGATACTAGCTACCTCGGTTATCAACATTCGAAAAAATTATGATACACACATATCATAGCCAGCAAGCACGATTAATTGTGTCTCTCGCATGGTCATATTATTTGTAAGTATTGAAAGCACAACCATCTTTGTCTGAATAACGAGGATGCTTAGAAAAATCTGTGACATTAAACTGGCTTCCCTAGTTCAGAGCATGTTGACACATCATCCCATTTAAACAAATTCACTGGAAGAATATGAGAAAAAAGATTCTGTGTATAATGTCTTTTTGAAGGATGCAGTTGTGACAATTGAAACCTTTGTGGACAGTGGCTAATTATTTATTAACTCTCCTTAATTTGAATTTGCCCACAAAACAACTCTGACTAGTGTCCAAAATATACAATTAAATGTCTTTCACTTCGCCTTATTCAATCACCCACAACACTCCATTCAATTGTGTCAATAAAGCAATATTCATTATTGTCCATAACACACGATTTCATATTGTCCCCAACCACCAATCAGTATTGTCGACAACTTTGTGTCTTATTATACACATACACTGAATCATACAAGTTTGTCCACACCAAAACTACCCAATATACGTTAAGACAGATCATTTAAAGAGGAAACCTTAAGTCTCACTTACACACAATTCAATTTGGACCCAACACATCTCCCAGATTGCCCGTCATGAATGGTTCAATTTAATAAATCTCAACTTAATGTAAATGTCTCCACCAGTAAAGTCTCTTTTTTCCGTGTGCTACACAGATGGAGCCCTTGATACATACATGCCTCAGTCGCCTCATGGTCAATCTAGAAAAACACAGCAAGAGTGGAGAAAGTTTTGAGGCTAAATTGTGAGTTCCAAAATAATTTAATAATATTAATTTTAAATGTACCACTGGGAACAATTGCTTGAGATAGTTTCAACCGCCAGCACCAGATTAAGTCGTTAATTATCTAATTTAGATATTGGTCATAGCGTATTAAATTTAATAACGCTTCGTGCTTACATTGGAAAGAGCCCCTAGTGATTTATCCATTTAATGCCATTTGGGAAATCCGAATGCGCAGCCTTAAAAATGCTTTTACTTTTGACAATGCGCCTCTTTCGATTGCCAGAAACGAATCTAAATCGGTCTATTCTGCCTTTGCTACAAAGTTTCTCAATCTTGTTTGGTAATATAATTTTGTCCAAAATCAACAACACGGTTATAAGTCACATTTATAGCTGTCTGTCAACGTTACATAAGTGATGTAGGCCTTGTGGGTTCTATTATTGTATTACCTTGAAAAATAATAGTTCGAAATCTGAAGTTATTTTTAACTTTCTTAGAATGATGGGTGGACTTTCAATGGAAGTGATTGGAGCCGTGGGATTTGGCATCGACACAGATGTACAGAAAGACCTAAGCGACAAGTTCTTAACTATGGCTAAACGGGTATTTGAAGACAATAACCTTGGAAAATTGCCAGTTAGGCTCAGCAGTAAGTTAAAAGCCATTTACAAACACACAATTCACAATGTTGGAGATTAACCGGCTCTTTCTGGTCAACGATTCCTTGAAGTAACTATAAATTGTGTTGGACGAGGAGGAATTTTAGTAAACCGGAATCTTTGCCCATGAGATAAATGTTCCAAAGGGCCACTTTGAATCTGTTAAATTTGGTCCAAACAGTACAAATAAGTCTTGAATTAAAAATATTTAGGTTCTTTCGGAAATTGTACATATATATATTGGGATGGTAAGCATTATTTTTACTGACGATTTATAGAGAATTCACTTTCATACTTTATTGGGCTAGTACATTTACCTTTCTTTGTAATCTCTTTGAAAATTCGTCAGACATATTTAAATAAATATGTGTTACATTTCTTGTTTTGTTTTTGCCACAGTCTTTTTCCCCTTTCTAATTCCATTATTTGAGGCCATGGACATGACATTAGATACCAAAGAAGTTACGGATTTCCTCGTAAACATGTTGACCAAAACCATTAAAGAACGGAGACTTAATCCTTCGGTAAGTTTTTACGGACCAATTATTTCCCAAAGCAATAACACTGTACTTCATAATAAGTGCGAGGTCATAATCAACTTGATAAATAAACCTTATTAAGCGTTGATTCTTTTTTTTTCTGCTAAGGAGTTACCAAACATTTGTCGTAACTCGGATCAGATGGCTGTTACATTCAAGCAAAGCTTTACAACTGATAGGTTCCATTGTGTATAGCAGCATTATTGCATTGAAATAAAGTACTTATATGTCCGACTTCTGTTTTCTTTAAACCCTTCACATACGGACAAGTAACATAAAATGTATTTATTTCATAATTTACAAATACGATGAGTTCTGGGAGTGTTTGACCGTCGACCAGTCTCTATAGATAAGTGATGATTAGATGTGCGGAATTTAAACAGCCATATTGCTTCATTAAACCGTACTCTATGAAGATTAAATTCAGGTTTACATTATATTTTAATTCCTTCCTAATATATTTCTTTGGTTGAGTTGCTGATATCATTCACTCATTTCTGTAGAAACTGCATGGCCATAAACAGTATACAACGTGGCAATACATTATGATCTGTCCATATAACTGGAGATAATGAACTGAGCTGTGGTTGTGATAAATGTCAAGGGGTGTGTTATATATTGTATCATATAGTATGGCAGACAAAGTGCCTTGTGGCATGGTCGTTACAGAGTGTTTTCCATGATCTATATCATTCATTGTATGGTATTTTGTGTGATATTACACAATGAGTGTCATGTCATATGTGGCATATTTACAGAGCAACCAGTGGCATAGCTTATGGGTGGCATGAGGAGTAGAGAACACATTGTCTTGTTGCATAACTACGGAAAAATATTAGGAAATGACGCTGTAGCGTTAGAAGTGTGGTGTATAGCGTGGGGAGTTTCATGTGGCACAATGTTTGACGTAGCAGGTGCTTTATATGCACAGTTTCATGTGATTTTTACCGCATAGACATATTTCGAATTGTAAAAGAAGAAATCAAACCAGTGTCTGTGTAGAGGAATTAATATTTAAATATATTTAGCTTCAAATATGCTTGATCATAAAAAGTGTTAATGATTAATATAAAAATGGCTTCAATATACAGTGTCACAACTTTTTCTCATGTTTAATTTTACAGGGGAAACAACGCAGATATCATTTGTGTAATATAATTACATATCAGCTTGAATCTCCCGTCAAACAAACAAACAAACAAACAAACAAACAAACGAAGGAAATAAATCTGTTCTTATTCCCTGTTTCCTCTCATTTCCTGACAGAGCCGTAAAGATTTCCTCCAGTTGATGATTGACAGTAGCTTGGAGGACATGGCCGACACGACAACAGACCAGGAACTCAACACAGAAAATCTCAAATTAAACAATCTCAAGCGTGACAAAAGTGAGACTAAAAACTTTTTCGTGAAAAACCCTTTTAATGACACAAAATAACAATTAATGTGAAATTCATACTGGTAGTTTCCTGTTTGGCCACTATGCGGTTGTTTGGGAGCGGGATTTCGGTTGCCCTAGTGTTCTCAGAGATAAGGGGTAATAGGAAGCCACTCTATTTGCGATGGTTTTTTTTGTGATTTGTGATACTTTTACAAACTGAAAAGTATGCTGTTATACTTCCAATGATTTACATGAAATGTTGTTGGTTTGTTTCCTGTGCAAATTACTATCTGTTCTTATAAATAAAGGTTTGAATATACTCTATATCAATAGGGCTCGCAGCCGTGGATAAGTGGTTAGCATTTCCGCTTCTTTATCCTACTTCCATGTACCGTTCACGGGATCGAATCCGTCTGTCGACCATCAGTTATATGAATGAGCCACAAGATGTGGTTCCGGCTAGCGCAGGGTGGTTTTAACAAGGTTTCCTCTGGGTTTTCCACCGTAATTAGCAAGGAACAGTGTGATGTGGACAATCTATTGTTAAACCCCAGTCAATCAATCAAACAAATCTATATCCACAGAGTTAACAGACGACGAAGTGATCGGCCAGGCGCTGATTTTCTTACTTGCTGGATTCGAAACAACTGCTGCTGCTTTGGCGTTCCTGGGATACAACCTGGCATTGAACCAAGACTGTCAGGAGAAACTGATACAAGAAATTGACGAGACGTTAAAAGGGGTACGAACACGCATAGTCGAAGGCAATTTCACAATACTGCGCTGCAAAAATTATATAGTTCCACACTCTAGCTATAGATGCTTCCGTTATAAATCCATATTTTTGTTCTGTTCCACAATAGTTCTGCACCATGTAATGTGTCCTGTGCTAGTGTTATACATCAATGTCTTGTTCGCAGACAATGCTGTGTAGGGTCGTTTCCTTCCCACATCTGTCTGGTTCCTCGTCATTTCAGTGAAATGTTTAGAACATATTTAATTAACAAGCTACAATTCCAAGCTAACAAACTAACAAGCTTTAGGAGAAATATATATTTAAACATTTACATAGTTATTGGTTACAACTCACATCCCCAATAGCTGAACATTTCTCTCTTCCTGGTCATTCGGTAAAGGGTATTTTAAAATCATAGCTATTGAGCAAAATGACAATTTTTCAGCTGCAGAGGAAACTTAACAGAAACGTTTATAAATAAAAGCTTATTGAAATAAATTTCTCCAAAAGTTGTACCTACTGGGATTCAATGGGTAACCAGAAGGGTCTACGAACGACATAACACATTTTGTATTCCAGTATGATCTAGTATTCTAGTCTTTACCTAGAGATGCCTGAAATATCTCTTCTTCTCTCACAAACACTCATTAAAGCACAATAACGAGTAACAAAAATCTGAGAGGCCTACAAATCCAATTATCATTAGAAAAAAAATAGGCAGCATATTTCATGGTTTATTTCTCGAAGTGCAGTAATGACAAGACTTAATAAATTAGTTGACCTCGTAGAATAGTCAATGAATGAGTAAACAATGCCTCATTTTTAAAAATGTTGATTAGAGCTATGGCAGTGATGTTTTTGTCTATCCAGTTCTGGAAAGTTTTATATCAAGAGATCCATGAATGGATCTTGACGCCCACACTGTTAAGATAGTTTGAAGAGAAGGGTCTAAGAGGGGACAGATT
>JARFOD010022351.1:0-10928 GCA_031763545.1 Mopalia muscosa
CAGATACTAGCATCTTTTTCAAGCTTAATGCTTATTAAGCATGAAAAAGGTGCTAAAAAAAAGGTTCACCTTATTCAAGCTTAATGCTTATTAAGCTTGAAAAAGGTGCTAGTATCTGCACTGAAACGTTGCTCCATAATAATACAGAGGTTGAAATCCATAGAATTGTGTTATGTTACTGCTACAACTTCTAAATGCCACTAAAACAAGTTAAACTACTCTTAACAATAGGGCGCTTCTATATACAAAGTTCAGAATGATATCTTCGAACTTCGAACGTTCCTTTTTATTCCTCAATTCAATCCCTTGAACTTGTTAGCTAGAATTATCTAAATTTGTATTGAAGGATTATTGATTACCCGGTGTCCTAACTCTTACTAGCCGATGCTCAAGAGGCACATCTGTTTCCAGGTACAAACTTTAGACCGACAATTCCTAACTTCGTAATATTTTATATCTCACTGAAATATCCCCATTTGCGTTATACATATTAATCCTTATGTTTAGATATGGTTTCTAGGTTCCTAATGCTCGAAATCGTACTATACATTTCTGAAAAAACTAGCAACTGTTTTTCGATATCAAACTTAATCTACGAAATTCTTTACATTTGATTTCTCACTTCGAAATTTTTACTTACATTTGTCAGCAGGATATTAATTTTTTCTTGGTTTCCGGGTTTCCTTCCTTCGCTGAGAATAATATTTTCATTGCTAAAGACACATGTCTCTTTCTACTGTTTTCAACAGATTCTACTCGGAAGCAATAATGTCACAGTATTGAACTTTGTTTGCTTGAATCTGTGAAGTGATGACTTGACCAGTGTGTGCCTTCGAAGTCGGTAATATATTGTTGCAGCATTTGTGTGATGTATATTCACTTAAAGCCAAAATGTCATTTTGATCTTAAAGATTGGTTTAAATAAAACAGAATTGTGTCTTAAACCGGGAAAAAAAAATCAAACATCGGTTGTGTTTTTGCTAATTTATCTGAATCAAAACTGTCTGTAGAATTTGTGTTCATTCCACGTTAAGAAGATTTATTATGGTCAGAATGACCCGTATCCCGTTCACACAAGGCAACCTCACCCTAAATTAATATTAATTATTGTCATGGTGACCATTACTGACAAGTATTATGTCACTTTGGTGATTAAGCATAAGTAAGGTCAAAATAACTGTATTGAATAAGGCTCTGATTCCTCTTTGCTTAATCTCTTTAAATACAGTCACTATTTGTATTCAACCGGTTTGATCTCAAGTTATTTCTGCATCGGCGCCCTTTGTCACAATTAGCACCAACATAATACAGGCACGAGACTAGGTTAATGATATTGGTTGTTACTTTTTAACTGTTTCCACTGTTTCGGGCAGCTCGGGTTAAAGTTGGAACAGTACTTCTTCAGTGAACTAAATTTATAACATTCTCTTGATAGAAAAACCCGATTTTTATGTCGAATAGAAGTATTTCAATCTCGCGTTACGCAAAGCACTTACGGAGAAACACTTACATTGCGTCTTAGTCGTGGATATATTATGAGGGTCGCGTGTGGCGTTTTTTGTGCGGTATTGAAATAATAGAAACATATTAGTATCATTGGGTCGGTTGCTCAAAGCGCTGTTAGACGAAGACATGTTGAAGACCCCTCTGTAAACACTAAAAGCAAGCTGTTTGGTTGATTGGTTGATCTAGTTTGATGGCGCGTGCAGCCTCACAGGGCTATTCCCTCCATGTATAAGCTAGCTAATCTCGTGCTAGCGACAAATACTCTTTCGAGCAATTGGACCATGACGTTTTACGTCGGACTTATGTGGAATGTCCTCTGTTGGTTTAGAATTTTTCTCTCTGAAATATGTCATAATAATACTTACTCACACGTCTGTATATCACCAACGTAGTAATAACTGATTACCTCATATTATATATCTATTCATGCTTCGAGATAATACGACTTGAGATTTACATGAGATTTGCGTACCAGTACATGATAAGTCATAAGTTCTGTTAATTCTAATAATTTGAAATGCCAATGATTTATGCAGTTAGTTTTAGAAAAAGCAACCTACGTTATTCTCCCAATCACTTTATAATTTGACCAGTCCATAAACTGCCATTTGGCCCTAGGTCCCCTGCATTATTTGTTATTTAATACCGAATTCTAGAATTCTCTATAAGTCTTTTACTATGGTTAAAGGAAATTTCACTGTTATAGTGCAAATGGTTTTCCAGTGTTTCCAGTGGATAGTACTACCAAGGCAAATAATTGAAAACCACTGCGGGCCAATATAATGTTGCGGGCCTATATCACAAAATAGTGACAGCAACAAACATATGCAAACAATAGGGATAAATTTAAATGAGGTATAATATATATAAATATAATGTATGTAGATTGTGGACGACTGGCACTCACAAGCGAGTTCTCACCCATAGTACTTCTACTCTGTGCTCTTCATGGACTATTTTGAGCTTCGTTTCGGTCCATTTAACTTTTTGTGGGTGACTGACCAGTCCATAAGCTGTCATATGGCCCGCAATCCCCTGAATTATTTGTACACTAATCATTGAAAGATTCAGGGTCTAGTTGACCTCCCTGTTTCATAAGTCGAATAATTCCTAACGGGAAAGTCGATATTTGTGACGGCGCTGGCTTCATCGTATCTTGTGTCGTCTTACTCAGTGACCAAGGCACTGCTGTTGTCAATATGCCATCGGCAATTGACTTGATTTTCTATATCGTGTTTGTTGGGTGGTCGTTGATATCTTATTTATTGTTGCCAGAACCTTGCGGGGGTGTTTTCCCTCGCTAATTTGACTGTCACGTCGTCCTACAACTAAAATTGCTTTGACGATAACGTTACAGAAATTAGACAATTATTTTGGGGTCAACGTCTGACCGTACCACTTGTTTTCTTGGGGATTGATTAAACGCGTCTTTACAAGTGCTGTATCGCTGTTATAGATGCTGGCTTTTCCATTGATGTTATTTTAATGAAGAAGTCAAAAACATTTTGTTGACCACTGTTGACACGTCCAATGGGAGAGGGAGGTGGACGGGTCAACGTCTGACCATATCACCTGTTAATTTCCACAAGGAATTGCTAACAGCCTAACACATGTCTTAGGCAAGTGCTTCATCACTGTTGTTGACATTGTATTACCTATAAACCTGCCTCCGGCGTATTTTATTAAATAAGTCAAGAACCTTTCTTCACCCGCTGATGACAAGGCCAATTTCCACCATATCCCTTGTGAGGAAAAAACAGTAAATTGTGTAGCTTGGTGTGGAGTAACTTGCTCTAGATTCTGGTCAACGGTGTCCTCAAGGGTCTCTCTAGATCAGGTCGATTGGATGACGTGAACTGAACAGACAAATTGTTTTCTTAAGTCTCTTTCTCTCATGCATCTCTGAGGTTATCAAGACACCTGTCGTTGGTGTTTCTTAAAGGGGACGAATTTTTACTGGCGGCTGTGGCATAGGTCGTCTTATATATGGGCGGCAATTAATGTGCGATGTCCTGGCATAGCATACTAGATTGTCTTAGCCTCGTCCACTATAGAAACTCTCGTTGGAATACGATTGGTTGCTACGGCGCAGAAACACTCGTCTAAATTAAGACTATACAGCCTGTTACATTCAATAAAGTACAAATACTCCGTACTTGATAATGGAACATCACGATTTGTCAGCTGGAGACATTTGAATACAGTTATTTAAACATTGTTGTTATCGAAGCATTACGCCATAAATAGTGAACCTAAACATCACAGGTTCCAAATCGTAATATTGTTCTATAAATGGGGAAATTGCTTTGAAGACTCAATCACAGTGCCATGTCGTTTGGGTCGTCCAGTGGTAATTGGTGGTCCGCGGTAAAGCAATAAACCTTACTCATTTTTGTTTTTCTAGTTTTATACCTAGTTTATTTTTGCGTTAAGTATATCCATGTCATTTTGGCTCTTCTATGGGTAATCTAAATTGACCAGACAAATTGTTTGTTAATTTGAACTTTTTGAAACATGTCCGAGAAAACATAATTGATCACGTCAACATTGATTGTCAAGTGGCCTGGACCTGGCGGCGATTTTCTCAGAACCCCAAGAAAGCTAGTAGAATATCTGTAATTAAACTTGTTTAGTCGGGCAACAACAACTCTCTTACAATACAATATTTTGTACATACATCTAACAATCAAACGCAGCGTCTGTTATAGAAATGACACAATTGGACTCTTTTTCGGATTGTATTCCGTTGATAATTCCGAACGTTTTTAATTAATGACACAGGTGGTCAAAGTAAGACCAAATAGGACTAATTGTGGCCCATATGTCAAAGCGAAAAAACAAAAAAGCCTTGCCGCTGAAAGACTGAATTCAAGTTTTTATATTTACATTTTTAAAATTGTATGTTCGTTCTAAAACTTATTCTGAAAAGTATAATCATATTATTGAGTAATAATCATTGGAAATATATAATTGATATGTACTTTCATGCAATAATTTGTTAAGTCTGTGTTCCTTCTCTGATGGTGTATTGGTGTCCATCTCGGTGAACCCTGAGGCCAGGCAGTCTGTGATGTCTGGGACACCAAATCAATGTGCCACAGATGCCGCCTATTTTATGGCTTTATTCGGAGTGATTTAAGGTAAGGGGTTATATAAGGCACAAGAAAGAGATGGCGCCATATACATTTGATTTGTCTGATGTAAATCAAAGATTATCGTTTTCCAAAATGTCAGAATAAAAACGCTCTAGATTATGAGTTGAGCTAAAAGGACTAAATGACCTTCATGTACAAAGCTGTGTGTATGATTGATTGTATGATTGGTGTTTAACGCCGCGCTTAAGGGTATTTCACCAAAATGAGCGCGTTGTACTTCCAAACAGTTAACAACAAACCAACTTAAACGTGAAGGGTGTAATACAAATTCATTTGTGTAAATTAATTTCCCAGCCCTAGGCTTTCGCACCTGACATTTCTTCAAAAGCTTCGACCCCGGGATAGCTAAAAAGTAAAGGCATTTTTTTTTAAATTTGGTCAAAAGATGGCGGACGAAGATTAAACACATTGTGTTTTATCTATAGTTACAGAATTTGACGGACTGAGATAGATCTTACCCTTACACTAGCCTGATTCACATATCTAACTATGTTGTTCTGTTGTCAGACACAGAGAGCACTTGCTTTGTCCTCTTCTCAGAGAAGACGAGAGACGAAGACAACACTCCTTCAGGTCTCCCTTTCTTAAAAGATGACATATGCAGATAACTTCTCGGCTACTCTTTCACAAGACTATCTCGTGTTCTGGTGTTGCGTGAACGAGATGATAAACTTAATTTGGCCCAGATAGAACACGGCTCGATAGCTACATCCAGCCTCTATGCACTTTTTCGATTTAAGTCATTGAAGTACACTGGCTTTTATTAAAGTCAAATGTATACCACATGTCTTCGTTCCACTGGACAATGGCGTTTTATTATGTCGATAATGCAAATAACTCATCATTGATATGGATTTAGGTCAAACTTCTAGGATAAGACTCAGTTTATGTTTTGAATTTCAGACAGGTGAAAAAATCAAACAACCAAAAATTTGCTAAGAATTTGTCCCCCCTTTGATGGGTTATTTGTGCCCATTTCGGTGTAAACTGAGGACAGACAGTCTATATGCTGATTGGGACACCAAGTCAATGTGCCACAGATGCCGCCTATTTTATGTCTTTATTTGGAGTGATTTAAGGTAAGGGGTTATATAAGGTACAAGAAAGAGTTGGCGCCGTGCATTTGATATCTGTGATGTAAATACAAGTTTATCGCTTTCTAAAATGTCAGAATAAAAATACCCTGGATTATTAATGGAGCTAAAGGGGCTAAATAACATTCATGTATGCAATCAATCAATCAGTCAATGTGTAATTGATTGTTTGATTGGTGCTTAACACCGTGCCTAAGGATATTTTACTTAAATGATGGCGTCGTACTTCCGAACGGTTAAGAACAAAACAAGTATAACGCGAAGTGGTTAATACAAAAATATTTGTGGAAATTAATTTTCCGCCTTAGCTGACAGCTCATAAATATAATTCAATTACACTGCACTTAGCCTAGCAGGGACTGTGTGTATGGCATAGTCACATGGAGGGCATTATAGGTTCTTGTTTGTTATTTTGTCTGTTTGTGGTTTGATGCGACGGTGTATCACCACTATGAAAGAAGAAACCCACGCTCAATGCCTCTAAAAACAAGCATTGATTTGTTTAGATTTTGTTTGTTTAATTGGATTTGAACGATCTGGTTAACGGTACATCGAAGTAGGATTAGTAAGCGCACACGCTAACCACTAAGCCACGGCTGCGGACGTGATACAATATGTCAATCATAAGATAATACAAAGACATCACAAACGGATCGGCTTTTAGTTGCCCTTTCATGTTAGCCTGGAGAGCAGCAGAGAATCAGGTTCCCACCGTTGCCCTTCGCATCTGACATTTCTTTAAAGTTTTGTTCACACCAGGATAGCTAAAATTAAAGACATTTTTTTTAATTTGGTCGACTTTTTGCATAATATGAGGTTTGGGTAAGTGGACAAAGCAGATACTCGGTGTTCCTTTTCGAGTCCTGTCTGTTTATTATATTAGGACGCCTTAATCCTTGATAAATCTGTCAGATATACCGAGACGAAGGAGTTCGCTGACTTGGAATACGACCATAGGTCGGGTTGTATTAATCTTTATCACCATACGCCCACTCACATTAAACAAACCGGGTTGGCTGGATTGAGTCGATACAACATACTTGACTAATTTGACCATTTGAATAATTATCATATCCGGACTTACGACATTCAAAATTATAATAAGAAAGCTAAACACGTGTTCAAAGAAATCATAAATACATAAGTGATAATCAAAACTTATGGTTAGAATTGCAAATTCAATATTGTAACAAAGTTTCACGCTGACTAGTAGTAATAAAAAGGACAAATGGTTCACAACGATTTTATTCGTATTTTCGTAATTTGGTGTGGTTTAAACCGGTATCTGTAAATGTAGGAAAATTACTAACGATTGTTGGCATTTTTCTAAAGTTTAATAAAATTTTGAGAGTCACCTTAACATCCAAAACCACAATCTGTTTGTTTCTCCCTTAAATATGGCTCCATGACATAAGAATGTTTACCTTGAGGCTGTTATTTTGCTTCTTATTCTGTGATATTGCCAGCCTTTTTTTCATTTAGCCAAAATCAAACACAGCTATACACAGCGTTAAACACCATTAAAGTAATTTAGTGGTTTGCTTGGGCATTCAGTATTTTAAAATAGGCTTTGTTTGTTTGTTTGATTGGGGTTTAACACTAATTAGACGGCTTGCCAGTACAATGGGTGACAAAAACACCCCCGACACCACTGGCAACAAACAAAGACAGGACGGGACAACAACAGGACGCAATACAGATACCACAAACAGATAGACTTCCTGTTCCCCTTTAGCTCTCACAGAAGCAGGGTAACATGAAGCTCCCTTCAACAAACCACTTAAAATAAGCACCCCACACGAAATGTCTACTGGTTATTAATAAAAGATGTACATCCGAGTTTGCAATGTCCTTTTGTTCGCGTTTATTGCTACGATATCAATACTCATTGAATGGTTTACACTTGTATGCGGGTTCGTCTCTCAATCACATTCGTCAATCCTTCTCAAAGGTACTACAACACGGCTAGTCCATAGATACCCCTTCGCTAAGATACCTCGGTTTCTGGTAGATTATTTGCTCCATTCCTTACAAAATTTATGAAAAAGAAGGTATTTGTGTAGGCCCTGCATGTATATAGGTTTATGTGTGTGTTCCTTTTTTCAATTTAATGTCAAGTAATAATTGTAAAAGGATTTCTTCACCGATGTCAAATCAAATAACCTCAATCGCTATGACTGCTATTTGAACAGAAGTGTGGTTCTTGATACCTTTTCACAACCTTTCGGATTATTGCCAAAGGATTACCTAACAGACGTCAAATTAAATAACCAAGATCAATAGGACTCCTTTAAAGATACAGAAGTGTGGTTTTTAATCAAAATGTTTGTGATTATTATTGAAAATTGATTTCGCTTCAGACGTCAAATCAAATAACTACCATTGGTGCTTAGATATAGAAGTATGGTTAAGTAAATACTTGGTCCGGTTGATGTCACACTGAACACTGACTTCTGTTCTCAGAAGATGGCGGAGGAAGGTAAACACATTGTGTTCTTTTAGTTTCAGAATGAGACGGACTGAGATCGGCCTTACGCTTACACAAGTCGCATTCACAGATCTAACTGTGTGGTTTTGTTGTCAGAAGATGACAGACACAGAGAGCACTCGCTAGTCTTCTTCTCTGAGATTATGACAGACGGAGGCAACACTCATTCAATTCTTCCTTTCTTAAAATATGACATACGCAGATAACTTCTACGCTACTCTTTCACAAGTCTGCCTGTTGTTCTGGTGATGCGTAAACGAGATGATGAACTAAATGTGGCCCAGATAGAACACGTCTCGCTATATATATCTAGTGTTTAAGCACGTTTCCGGTTCAAGTCATTGAATTACAGAGGCTTTTGTTAAAGTTAAATGTATACCACATCTCTTCGTCCCGATGGACAATGGCATTTTATTATATAGATGATATGGATTCAGATCAAACTTCAGGGATAAAGCTTAGTTTATATTTGAATTTCACAGAGGTGAAAAGATTAAAACGGGAGGTGGATTGGTTATGTTCCTTTAAAAAAGTAACATTACCTTCGAGATGTCCGAAGGCTACCCATAACACAAATCGAGATTCCAATATATTAAGAAACTTGTCTCAGGAAGTGTATTAAGAACATAAGACCATCCATCGATTTTGAATAAATCCACACCCCTGTACCAGTGTGATTGCTAGAAATATATATTTCCAACATAAATATTCATGTTCATTTTTGTTTTTTTCTATTGCCTATTCCTATTTGCGACCAGTCTATCCTATGAAGTCATGTATTAAGTTCATATAATCACAAATATATCCAATCAATAAATTACACAAAACGTCAACAATATACGGTTCAGTTTATCATTGACCATGTAATAAGTCGGGTTTATTGACTGACAGGTCAGCGATACATCCAATATTACACGTGGTATATTGTCTCCGTTACTGATGTATTACATATATTTTCCGCTGATATTAGAAGTACCTGCCAGTAAATGTTATTCATTAAGCCTTAGCTATCAGTAGTTCTGGACGCTGTTGTACCGTTAAAAAGTTAAATCTGACCGATTTATATACTCAAAGACTAAAACCAGAATATTTGCCGATAGGCAAGATTTAAAGCAGGGTGCAGATATTATTTTTCAATTTTTTTCAAATGAGCAAAATATTTGCACATATATTTTTGCTAACATGAGCAAACAACAGCATTTCAAGAAAAGTACCTTTTTAAAATGGCAATGTCTTGGTCTAGTCGATAATATAACGACATAACCCATTTGCAGTGAGAATACAATCCGCTTTCACCAAACAATTTATATAATTGTGATTATGTCCAGATTTCCTTCGCGAACACAACAACCATGTTAAACAGACTAACATAGAAACTCGTCAAATGCTGTTGTCTGTATACACTTTATCATGGTAAATCCGGAAGGTCTATTAAGTTTTTACGTTACACTCAACACACAGTTCAATGATCATTGTACACCAAGGGCAGTGACATTGAATAAAGTCTGACATGAATTACATGTAGGTTTGCTTTTCCTGACATTACATCAGTTAAATTCTTTTTATTGTCTCTGTGTATTTTTTTACACAATAACATCTAGTATTTCTGTGACATCTCGACGAATGTAAGAATAACACTGATGATCTCTTCGTTGTTTTTGTCCAAACGAATACAAATACGTAATGACAAGAATTGAACCCCCTGACTTAGGCAATCGACCAGGTTCTATTCGGATGTTACCGCCATGTCTAATATTTTTACAACATTTCTGTTAAGTGAAAATGAAGACACATTATTTAAACAGGATTGGCAACCCTTATCCAATCCTTCTATGTAAAGTGAAATGATGAATAAAGTTTTATCAACGAAAGAAAAAAGTTTGTGTTATCAAACATGGAGAGAGTAAAAACTGGGAACAAAACGAATAAAGCAGCCGAATATACCAATTTACCGAAAAATGGCCTAGTCTGTTTATTTGATATTATCGTTTAGCATACACATCTTGTCAATTTTGTGGAAGACCAAGCAAAAAGACTTTAAATGCTTAATATTGAAAGTAACATTAGTGGCTTTAGCAGGCATCATTCCTTAATGGGCATTATATTATACTCATGGAGGCATTTATTCTAGCTGATCATCGCCGTTGTTGAAAACACTTAGGGGTAACTTACTTGTTCCTCTTTACAGAGTTCGATAGTTGCAGTTTTCGACCAATCAGTACAAAATAATCTGACATTTTAGGCCAAACAGAACAAAATAGTTTTACATTTGAGCCCAATCAGAATAAAATATTTTGACATTTTAGACCAATCAGAATAAAATAATTTGACATTTTAGATCAATCAGAATAAAATAATTGGACATTTAAGATAAAAAACGACGCAACAACTTGAAATTCTAAACCAATCACAACGAAACAATTTTACATAAGTGAAAAGATATCTTTGAAAAGGCTCGGAGTTACATTTGATCGAAACAAATTTAATAGGAACAATGTCAATTTTCAAGAAGAGAAAAGAACGCTAAGTAAAAAAAACTCAGTTTATTTGATAAGCGGAACTCTTTTGTTCACATAAAAAATAAACATTTATTTTATATAGGTGAAATTTATTTTCCACATATGTGAAATAGTTAGGTTTTGGTGTTTTATTTTACTTATGTGGAAAAGAATTTCACATATGTTG